>CAUYQV010192421.1:0-11827 GCA_963574575.1 Galagoides demidoff | reverse complement strand
TAGTATTATGAGCAGAGCAAAAGCTCATTGATGTAACTTCTTAAAGCCCCCTGGCAGTCTCATTTGAGACCCACTATAAGAAATGAGCTCTTTGCTCCTAGGCATCTTTTTATCAGTAGAATCAGGACAGATTTTAAAATTCAAGTATTTGGAGATAGAAAGCCACAATTTACTAGAGCGGCTCTTTTTCAATCCTAACAAAATTCATACATTAATGTAAGGCAGTCAAAGTAAGTAAATTAAATCTGAGGCTTGGACATTAACTGTTGTGGTTTTAAAACTTTATTGCTTTTTAAAATCTGAAATTTGCAAAATGTAGTTGTTATATAAACATCTAAGGACTGTTTAACTGGATACAGTGTCTTCATACAAATGATCTGAATTAAAATCAAGTTTAAGTTAGAATCTTGTCTTACATCACATAAGGAATGACATAGATGAAGCCACTCTTTTAACCACATGTACCCATTAAATAGTTGCATTTGTGTATAAAGTACAATTGTTTTCTAAGAAGAAAATGTACATTTTTGGTCCTGCTGAACATTTTACTGATGTTTATAATAAATAGCTAAAACTGTTAGCACCAATTCTTATAGCTTATAAATGTTAGTTATACAATGTAATAATATGTAACAATAAATAATAATAATAAAAATAAATGTTTCCCTTGAGACTTCTAACTTATACAGCCCAAAATGATAAGACAGGACTATTGTATCTTCCAAAGTTTAGTAGGATAAATGGCTCAGAACTATGCAAATTTACTAGGAACACTGCACAGGACATAGAAGTTGGTGTATGTAAAGTAATCTACAGATGTTTCTTATCCCCTGAAGAGTAAACTAAGAGGTACTTGTGATGGCAAACAATTCATTTATAGTAAACTGAAGAAAACATTTCATAAATATATAGTTCCTGCTTACTTCTGAGGGAGTACAAAGTGCCATTTTAAATTCAAAAATAAAAGATTTACTTGCATATATATTTTAACTTAGAATAAAATATAAAGTATAAATATAAAATATCTGTATGAAGAATACATAAAATATGAACCTTTGGACACAGGTACCTTTTTAGAGAGATATGAACAATGAATAAGTAGTTAAATGTCCAAACTTAGCCAAAATATGGTAATTTTAATAGGTATTTTTTTGAAAGAAAATAGAGTTTGACTCTATCCAAACTACCCTCACAATACAGTATCTCTTGCATAAAACAACTATTCTATCTATAACTTATTCTTTTTTATTTTTGTCTTTTTTATCTATCTATAACTTATTCTTTTATTTTTGTCTTTTTAAATTTATCTATAACTTATTCTTTTTTATCTATAACTTATTCTTTTTTCATTTTTTCTTTTTTATCTATCTATAACTTATTCTTTTTTATTATTTTTTATCTATCTATATCTTATTCTTTTTAATTTTTTTCTTTTTTATCTATCTATAACCTATTCTATCTATCTTATTTTTTATTTTTTTATCTATCTATAACTTATTCTTTTTAATTTTTATCTTTTTAAATCTATAACTTTTTTTATTTTTGTCTTTTTTATCTATAACTTAATCTATAACTTATTTTTTTTGTTTTTTATCTATATATAACTTATTTATTTTTCTATTTCTCATCTATATATATCTTACACATCTATAATTTATTCTTTTTTATTTTTATCTTTTTATCTATCTATAACTTATTCTATCTATAACTTATTTTTTATTTTTCTCTTTCTTATCTATAACTTTATAACTTATTTTTTTATTTTTTATTTTATTTTTTTTTTTTTTGAGACAGAGCCTCAAGCTATCCCCCTGGGTAGAGTGCAACCTCCAACTCCTGGGCTCAAGCGAGTCTCCTGCCTCTGCCTCCCAAGTAGCTGGGACCACAGGCGCCCGCCACAACGCCCGGCCAATTCTTTTTTATTTTTGTCTTTTTTACCTGTCTATAACTTACTCTGTAACTTATTCTTTTTTATCTATAACTTATCCTTTTTTATTTTTGTCTTTTTTATCTATCTATAACCTATTCTGTCTATAACTTATCTGCAAATTAGTAAGAACACTTTTTAAACTTAAATAATCTATATGGCTATTGCCTTTATGGAAACTGGTAGAGCATGAGCAAAATGTTGCCATCAGCATCAAAGTATTTGAGAAAGAGGTAAGTATAAACTACCTTTAAATTCTCTTCTGTGGAAAAATTCTCATGGATTTAATTATAGAAGTTGTCAATCCCTGCTATTTCCTTTTTTAGCTGTTTTGGTTCTATATATAAAGATGAACCAAAAGCAAAGGTTTTTTTTGCTCTTTCCAGCATGAAGTATATTTGTAAACTATCCAATGACAATAATAACAATGTAAAGAGCAAACTTCCTATTTGACTACGCTAAAACTAACATGTTATATGGTTTTTAAAGAAGTAGACTAGACTATAATTTAGTTCTGCAATTCTGGATCTAATGTATTTTTAGAGGAACTTCCTACAAAACAAAAACTACTAAGGGCAGACAAATGAGTTTCCATCAAGAAGGCATTGGTACTCCCAAAAGTAAGCCCTATCTCAGTTGGCAGAATCATTTTTTAAACATCATAGTATTTTTGTTCTTTAAGTCTTTCAATGTAGTGGCATAGCTTCACAGCTGTCCCCAACTTCAGGCCCATATATTGCATCATCATGTCACTCTTGAGCAGTAGCAGGGCCTTTCCATCAATGTCCTACAGAGAGAAGGAACTTACAGTAACTAAGAATACTTTCTTATTTTATCAGAATGGTTATTTCTTTATATATATATAAGAATATGTAATGCCAACTAGAGAGTAGCTCATCCCAAATGGATATTCTCTGAATCTGCATCTACTTTGTGGAAAAACTTTAAAAAATATAATTTGTATAGTGATGCACCATTTGATAATTCATAAATCACCTAAAATTTTAAGAAAAAAGGAAAATTTGCCTAGTGTATTATAAAAGTGAACTGTGTCAAACGACATTTTAAATACATACTGTAGGTTGAATAAAATACTACATATCTTTGACAGAAGAGTAGAAACTATGAATGGTAAAGATGAATTTCAGATGGTCATTAACATTCTGTGAAGGGCTGAAAATATGGGTATGCTCACATCAGTGTAGACTGTAAATGTGCTGTATAGTACTGTCTTTATGATGAAAGACAGTTAGCTGTCTGAAGCTAATTCTATACTAAAACAAATGACTGACTTTTCTACCAGACTGAAAATAGTACATCAGATATGAGGCCACTAATTTTGTTAGGACACACTATAAAAATATTTCTTAATAGTCATGAGGCATCCTAAAATTCATTCTCTTAATTGACCAGTTTTACACTACCTGAAGCATATTACTTGGTTTTCACAAGTTTCAGTTTAAAAATAAAATTTTAGTTACTCCCGTAACACTGTCTGAAAAGACCTGAAGTCTCTCACAGTACTACCTTTGTCAGGTACCTTCTATACCTTTTCTATTAAGTAAAACTCTACATTAAAGAAATTAAAGCTACAAATTATAAAAAACATAGACTATGATGTTACTCTGCGAATGGTCTGGTGAACGCATGAGGGTATCAGCATCACAAACCATCAATAACCAAGCCAAAGGGGTTCCGTTGCTGGATTCATGGGGTATCATCATAAGAGGTACCCTGTTAAAATTTGTGGTCACCCCCTCATACTCATAGTCTCAAGGCCTAGCTGGGAGTAGGGTGAGGATCCTGTGCATTTGTCATTATAAAGGGGAGGAAAACCTGAGAGTGGCAATGCTCAATCATTATCTACTGTGAACTTGTTGCCGTTTGTGTTATTAGGCACTTAAATACTCATTTAAAGAACTGACCATTAATCTACCATTTAGAATCTAACTTTGGGAAAAAATAATCTTTTGCACATATGGAAAAATCAGTTGGTAGGGTTCCCCCACCACCCACATACTCAGAATGCAACTGAAGGGTCTGCACAGAGGTCAAAGGCATTGTGGCTAGAAAACTGGACGAAGAGATACATTACATGGTGCCTGACGAGGTCGCAGATAAGGTTTGACATAGGGGCATCGGTTTGCTTCAGAAAAGTGACCACGTCTTCCACAGACCAGGTTGAAGGGTCTACGGAGAAGATTGGTTTCAGCCTATCACGTTCATGATGAAGGGGTGAGCTCGTAGCTTCAATGGAAAGAAGAAAAGATAAATCATACTTGACCTGATCATTATCCTGAAAGAAGAGATGTTAGGTTGAGAGTAATGGTCTCATTCTTAGAACATTCTGTTAGGTCCCCTAGCCAGCAGTCAAGACTAAATTATAAAATCTAGCAAAAGCCTATAAAAAGATGTTGTGAGGATGGCAACACAAGAACGTCACATCTGATCTCCCCCAAACAACAAAAGCAGCTTCAGAAGTTACCTTAAAGCTTCAAAGACCATAAAACACATTGAGCAATCCAAGGCTTCTTTGGCCACAGGCAAATACAGATCTGTTACGTGGGTAAAATGAGGTTAATCTAACCTAACCAGTGACTCTCTTACTTTTAGTATTTCAATGAGTTTCTCTTAATCTCTCAATCTGTCTTGGTCTATCTAGGTTATGTTTATTTTACTAGCTAAATAGTATGAAAATTCCCCAAATGTACCACTGTATAATTGCTTAAATGTGTTCATTTTAGTCAATAAATTTCAATAGTAACCCCATTATCTCTGAAAACCAAATTACTTCTTTTGCCAAATCTCCCCCAAGTATTCAATAAGGATATTTTAAGTATCACTTTACTCTAAATTTCTGTCTCTTATGGCTTAAATGCTAATCTGAAATTTGAAGAAAACAAAATTATTTTCTGCTGAGCTAGATCAGAAGTAACTATCATTTTATTTCATTCCTCTTTCATGTTTAATTGCATAGTAATAGATAATTGGGTCAAAGGTTTGTGTGTTTTTAAAAAAGAAATAATTGAGATATGAAATAATGTAAGTGATTATACCTGAAGAGGTTTTATCTGTGCCTTCACTGTGGGACAGAGCACAGGGTTAAAAGTGCTAGGCACTGAGGAAAGACTGATCTGGACTAAAGCCAGGCATCACTGCTGGCCCGGAGCACTAAAAACAATATTCACTAGACACAGCCCGTCTCAGCCCTAAGTCATACTCAGCAGTGATAAGGAAAACGCAAGACAGAAGTACAGTAAACAGAATGTATTATGAATTCAATCATACAGTTAAAGATAAACTCCTTGTTTTTTTAACCTTTACTCTCTCTTTGAAGTTTTCCGCTGTGCTGTATTTTCTCATCACACCTGACTTCAATAAAAGCCTGTGAAGATCCTTGGGAGGGGGCGGCACCCTCTTATCTCCATCTCTATGCGGGGATGCTTGCTGGTGGGGGCCTCCCTGGGTCCCTCAGTTCAATGCAATATGGAGTGAGTAGGTGTTACTTATTTGCGTCAAGTTGTACCAACACTTCACTAAATTGTGTTAAAATTTCTCTGAGTCCTGAGAAGTATTGGCTTACTTAGCTAGAGTCATTTGACTCCCTAAAATTAGTGTGTGAGAACTGAGGTGGATTTTCTAACTAGCTACAGAGACTTGTTTCTCCAATAAGGAAACAACCACAATTGATCATTTTTGTGTGTCAATTAGCTGAAGGCATACCCTTTCTTACCTATCATCTAGGCTCCTGCCATTGCAAGAGTGTTTTGAGTTATTTACCCTGGGAAAGAGTAAACAAAAATAGAAGATTAACACCTTCACAATAGGGTGACGTTCTAGGAGTGCTCCTCACCAGTTCTGTGCTCTTGGGGATGGGGGCATTATGGGTATAAGTGGAGAAGAGGCACGGCTGACTGGCAGAATGTCTGGCACACAACACACACTCAATGAATGTTTTCCACCATCCTGAATATCACCTAAAACCAGCCCTCCAAACAGGAAACAAACAGCTTCCACTAGCCTGCAGCAAGTGGAAATAGGTTCAACAGTACTGCTAATGTGCCATTTCAAACTCACCGAAGCCACAAGGGACCCTGAGCGGTGACCCACAATGTTTATCTTCCATTAGAGAGGCGTAACTTATCATCTTAGGATTCTGCGTCAGGCACCCAGAATTCTGGGTCAGGCAGCTAGTATTCGGGGCTAGGCAGCTAGTATTCGGGGCCAGGAAGCTAGTATTTGGGGCCAGGCAGCTAGTATTCGGGGCCAGGTAGCTAGTATTCGGGGCCAGGCAGCTAGTATTCTGGGTCAGGCAGCTAGTATTCGGGGCCAGGAAGCTAGTATTCTGGGTCAGGCAGCCAGAATTCTGGCTCAGGTAGCTAGTATTCTGGGTCAGGCAGCCTTCTTCTGAGCTCAGCATGGATGCGTGTACTACTGAGGAAGGCCGAGTAGGCGAGAGGTTGGTGCTGGTACTGTGAAGCCCAGGGCTCGGATAGGGGGCCGATGTATTCATACAGGGCCGCATTTCTTCATCAGTTGTGGGGATATACGGCTGAAAAGCATGCTGGAAGATTGCTGGATTCTGGTTGAGGTTCTTCTCTAGCACCTGCTCTCTGATTGGTTGCTCCCTGAATGGTGACTCTGGTGGCAGCCCCTGGGAATCATCAGAATTATAAGGTGTTCTCACATGGAGGCTCAGGCTATCATCACGCCGCCCCACTGGTACAGTGGGGCTGTAACTTTCAGGGTGGGAGAATGACTCGGAAAGCCCCCTCCTCCTCCTCCTTCTTCTCTGAAACTTAAGCTTTCTAGCCAGAAGATAATTATAATTCTTGAAAGCATATCCAAACGGCTTCTGAAATTACACAAACCCAGCATAAATGAAGTGAATAAAAAGGAAATAAAGCAAACAATACATTAATATTGATTTTCCATGCAGCATTGCTTTACATGATTAAAAATAAATGCTTTCTTGATTACATGATTAAATTTTACTCCTCTTCAACCCTACATTTTAACTGTATTTTATACATTATAGCTGCAAACATAAAAATACTCAGAGTCATAATTTATCAAACCTAAACTTCAGCATCCTTCCAACAGAATTTTAGTCCTTCATCTGCTATTGAAGTAAGGCGAGATCAGCCTTGCAAATCTTACAGAATTACTAGTTCTCTATCACTTCTACCTAACGGGCATCTCTAGAAACTTTACTAGAGGCTTACCACACAGTTCAGAAAATGTTTGTCGTTAACACTTACACGACCTTGCCACAGGGATTTCACACGGCAACGGTAGATCTTTGAAACCTTTCCAAGAATCTGGTCGCACTTCCTACTTAGGTTCTGGAGGGTCTCCTCTATGATCTGGTATAAGACAGAAGTTATTAGCAGTTTCTATTCCAAAAGAAAGCAACATATGTGAAAATACCACTAAGTCAAATTTTAACTGCTAGAAACAACAAGCCCTCAGAAGTGTCTTGCTTCCTACTTGAGGCCTGGATGTAGGTGACACAGAGTCAAGTGGATGAGCTAAAGAGCCCCAACTTTCCCTCCACTCAGGTGCTGGGGAAGCTCTAACGCTGAAAGAGAATGTACCACACTTCCAATGAAGAGCCACCAATCTTTTGTAAAGAGTATTATCTTTTTAATAAACTTTCATTACCTCTGGGATATGGAGCTCACAAAATTCCTGGTAATCACATACCTCTGTCAATCTCTACCAACATGCCAACACGATAAGGTTTACAAAATCCCCTTGGAACAAAAGATAACACTCTTTCCAAAACATTGCTGGGCTGCCACTTTGTTCCACTGAGATATCTTGAGATCCATTTAGGCACATTTCATCCAAAACAGCCAATTTCCTTTTAAAGGTTTTGGAGGGGAAATTAATTCAATATTGAGAAATCAAGATGAAAGAGACATAACTACATCTGATCAGTAATGGGCTTTTAAAAAAGCTATAAAATCTTTATGTTGCTATTTCAAAAATTTCACACAGGGATGCTGTACTAACTAGAAATTGTTAGAAATTATCACAATGGGGTGATAATCATAAATAATTTGATAAGTAAAATTTCAATTAATTGTACACTTTCCCTTTATATGAAATAAAGAGAACTTTCACTTAACATTTTAGAAAACTACATTGAAGAGACAGAAATTCCATACCTGGCAACGGTCTAGGACATCCGTCACTGTTTTTGGCGGCACTTCAATACCAGCTAGAAGATTGTCCTGCTAATATTTTAAAAGTAAATAGTTAATGCTTTACTTCTATCAGAGTCAAGTTCAACAACAGGGGGAAAGAACATATTATTTATTTATTCAGACTCTTTTTATTTTTCAACAACTTTTCAAAGGTTTCAGAAAATCTTCATCTAAAGCAGCGATACAATAAAACTTCACATGAATATGAGAATGAAAATGAGAACTGCCAAATAAGAAAGGAGGCAAGAAACAAACTTATTAGATCTGAAGAATATAGATTTAGAGTTTTCTATTGAAAATAAATACAAAACTGCTCCGAATTTCCTACTATATAGGAAAAAGAGGTAGTAAAATGGTTAAGAAGTCATTGTCTAATGAAGAAAGCATACAAACTCATGAGAGATTTTCTTGGGTGTCCATTTAGAGGACTCCATAGTGTATGAGAAATTTAGACCTCTTCCCTTAAGACTTCAGATATTTCGTAACTAGCAATTAATACTACTTACAGTACTGGTAAATGCAGTATTTGGTTCATACGCATAAAGAATAGTATTATCATCATCATAAGCAGGTATTCGAGTTCTTATCTGGAGAAGATTTATTAAAAAATTAAAAGGAAAAATTTAACTAAAATTAAAGTTGAGAGCACCAATTTCAGTTTCAAGAAATTTCAAAGGACTATTTGTGGTATCAAAGGACCTTTGCTCATAGTAAATACTATGACTACATGAAAAAAATGTATTTTCAAAATGTTTTCTCACCAATCTACTACATGTAAGTCACCATTTTCACTGCGCCTAACCCTTAATGCTTCAGGGTAAAAAGATTAGTCTCCTAGCACTAGAACTGCTTTAAAAGCAAATATTTTCTAACAATGAACTAAATGTTACACGGCTTTTGATTTCCAATAATCCAACAGTGCCCCTCTCTGGACAAGACAGGAAACACTTAAACACCGATTTTTCTTGATAAAGCCATCTCTCTATGCCACCTTGAAACTTCTTTAATAAGCCAGGGCATAAATAAGTAAATAGTAAACTTCAGAATAATAACTCTTTACTCTGAGAATTAACTATGGACCATAGAAACAACTTTAAAATAAACAGACCTGGTAGCTATATATATCTTTGCTTCAAAATATATAACAGAAATCACTTGAATTAGCCTTGCTCTCAAGAGATCCAAAATAATATGGAATTGGGCTATAGATTAGTATATCTTACCCTTTGTATATAGTGCCTTATGCTTTTCAAAGTGCTTTTGCATAATTATGTCAGAGAAGACTCCTGCTAGGCAGTTAACATTACCTTCAAAGATTTTTGAAAAACATTAGGGATGATAGAAGTTAAGAGAATTGCCTCGACTACTTAGGTAATGTTAATATCCACTTCCTTACATAACTAAATAAATGTGCTTGGCCAAAATATATAGCTTAAATAATTTATATTTTGATTCAACTTCAGGGATTAAGAAACAGAATATAACAGCAAGGTAAGAACAGCACAACCACTTTGAAAAACTATTAGCAAACCTGTAGAATGCTAAATTTACATGAACTCCATGACCTTGTAGTTCAACTTCTGAGTATTTATCCAGAAGAGATTTAAGTACATGTTCACAAAGAAACTTACTTGTGCATGAATGGTCATGACAGAGAACTCACTTATGATCTATGCATTTCACTACATGAAATTAAACACATTTTTAGAAGAAGCATAACACAAGGAAAAGAACAAAGACAGATTTTCTACTTGAAATACAAACCACATCGATTTCACTGGAGCCGCTAGACATCTTCCTCTGAGTCGGGCCTAATTATTTTTAAACTTGCTGGAGGTTTATTTGTGAAACTGCTTAGTCACTTAAGACTGGTAAACCTTCTTTCTACTCCTGAAAAGCAACACATAAAAAAGTTACTTCACACACTTACTATCCTAATAACTTTACTTTAATGGACACACTCTCAGAATGCTAATTGAAGTTGAATTGAGTTTGGTTAAATCTTAGAGAGTGACAAAACAAGACTTCTTCCATGACCAATTTAGATTAAGTCTTTAAGAACAGAAGGGCCATGTTGCCCACAATTAGGAATAAGAATCAAATCAGACCCAATTCCAAATTGTGGAGTGAATGCTTCATAATTTATGGTCTATATAGTAAATGCTGGAAACAAATTAACGAGACAACACGATGGCTAATTTTGCCTTTGTAAAGGAGCTCAAAAAGGCTCTTCACTAGGTCCTGTGTGGTAGCTTACACCTGTAATCCTAGCACTCTAGGAGAATGGCTTGAGCTCGGGAGTTTGAGACCAGCCTGAGCAAGACCAGCCTGTCTCTACTTTAAAAAAAAAAAAAAATAGAAAATTAGCCAGGCATCATAGCAGGCATTTGTAGGTCCAACTACTTGGGAGACTGAGACAGGAGGATTGTTTGAGCCCAAGAGTTTGAGGTTGCTGACACTCTACCCAGGTGACACAGTGAGACTCTATCTCCAAAAAAAACAAAAACAAAAAAAAGGGTTCTTTACTAAGGGAGGTAGCACGCCTCCAAAATGTGAGCCAGGAGTCTATGCCAGATTGGGCCCCATCACTATGAGAACTGGGCAGACCACTATAGATACCACCTCCTCATCTGCAAGGTGAAAACCAGTTCATTATCTCTGAGGTTCATTTCGGCTCTTATTAGTTAAATTTCATATTAAACCTAAATAAATGGGTGTGAAATGTAAGCCAGACAATCCAGAATTAGGAGGTTCCATAATGGTGGAATCATTTAACTACGGACTAGAAAAAAAGACATTGACCACAAAAGTATCAGATTATGTCTAGTACTAGTTTGGGTTGAAATGCCTACATCAGAGTTACTGGGAGGGGCATGTTAATGAAAGAGTTATTTCACTTTATTGACCCTGAGCCAGAGCAGTAAGGAGAGGCACAATTAAGGGACTCAGGTTTCATCTTTTTGGTGTTTCCCTTTCTTCTAGAGTGGACATACAGTATAATAACCAAAGGTCCAAAAGAGAAAAACCAAAAGGGAAAAGAGATGATGGGAGAATGAACTCTTAAGTTAGATAGTGTAAATGCAGACTAATGTTACATAAAATTTTCAAAGTTATAAAATATCTCCAAATTGAGCTTAACTTCAACCAATTGAAGTTTCTTCTTTCCAAGCTATGTTTATTATAAAACTAATACAAGCTATAAGTAATTAAAATGTGATATATTCATACAAATGAAGACCCACAGCAAGGAAAATAAACCAACTACTGTGGCACCCAGCAAGGATAAATCCTACAACCATAACCTGGAGTTTTTAAGAGCCAGACACACACAACCAATACGTTTACATAAACTGCAGTCACTTTAACAACTCTTAGGGTCCTATGTTGGAAATATGTTATGATTTATTACACCCACCCAAGTCATAGCATTCAAATTACTTCTAAAGTTTTGCTCTTATAAAGAATACTGGCTCGGCGCCTATGGCTCAATCAGCTAGGGCACCAGCCACGTACACCTAAGGTGGCAGGTTCGAATCCCCAGCCCAGGCCACCAAACAACAATGATGGCTGCAACCAAAAAATGGCCGGGCGTTGTGGCGGGCACCTGTGGTCCCAGCTACTTGGGAGGCTGAGGCAGGAGACTCGCTTGAGCCCAGGAGTTGGAGGTTGCTATGAGCTGTGATGCCAT
>CAUYQV010192420.1:0-46703 GCA_963574575.1 Galagoides demidoff | reverse complement strand
AGCCTCGGGTGTTCCTCGGTTTGCAGATGGTGGTCTTCTCCACATCTTCAGCGCCTTTCCTGTCTACGTTTGCCTGTGTCCACATTTCTCCTTCCACAGGAGCACAAATCATTTGAGATTAGGATTTATCTTAGAGACCTCATTTGAACTTGACAGCCTCTGTAAAGACCCTACCTCCAAATAATACTGGAGCAAGTTGGTGTGGTCAATAGAAAGAACATCAGTTTTGTGATCGTACCTGGGTTTGAATCTCAGCTTCACCACTTAACTGGTGGTGTGACCTTAGGAAAGTCATTTAAATATTTGTTTTCTCATCCATATAATGGGGAAGAAATGTTGCTATGTGCATTAGAAATACTCTAGAATGTGCTGGATAAGTGCAGGTTATTATTACCTGTGAGTTGGAGATCTTTGCCTTTCAGGTTAACTTCTATGAATAGATGCATGTGTAAGTGAATCTTGTGGGGAAGAGTCTCAGATGACAGCAAGGATTTAATATCCAAACTTGGTTAACACTGAACTGGCATCTGTACTGGAGTCTTCCTTGCCTACATGTGTTCATATGTTTTGAGCCAGCCATAATTTAGAGGTTACTTTTTAGGTGAAGCCTATATAAAACCACTTCACGGCCTTCCAACCAAGGCATGACAGTTCATTGGTCAATGTTGTGTAAGGCTTCTCACTGGAAGGAAAAAGGAGGGTGCAGCCTTTTCTATGTGAAGACCAGCAATGGCTTCTATTTCTGCATGTCTATAATCTCAAGATTCTGCCTCAGGCACCTGCGGCTCAAAGGAGTAGGGTGCTGACCCCTTATGCCGGAGGTGGAGGGTTCAAACCCAGCCCTGGCCAAAAACTGCAAAAAAAAAAAAAAAGATTCTGCCTCATTCTGATAATCTTCTAGATTGATTTTACTAAAGGCTTGGCACCTGTAGCTCAGTGGTTAGGGCACTGGCCACATACACCAAGGCAGGCAGGTTTGAACCCCGCCTGGGCCTGCTAAACGACAATGACAACAACAACAAAAATAGCTGGGTGTTGTGGCAGGCACCCTGTAGTCCAGCTACTGGGGAGGCTGAAGAGAGAGAATCCCTGAAGTCCAAGAATTAGAGGTTGCTGTGAGCTGTGACACCACAGCACTCTACTGACGGTGACAAACTGAGACTGACTCAAAAAAAAAAAAGACAAGGACACATTTCTTGAGATATTGTCCTATTCTTCTCAGTTACCTAAAAGATTAATCATGCAAGTTTCCTCTCTTCCTGGTAATAAATATTTGACTCAAATTTAGCCTGAAATGTTGTGAAGGCTGAAATGTTCTGACAGAAGTGAAACCCTGGTTTGTGGTGGAAGTTTGAAGAGCTGCAGGCGCAGGGAGGACAGTTTGTCATACAAATGCCAAGTTTGAACCAGGGAGTGAACTCTGAAATAGGGACACTCTTGGGCATTTCCTCTTTCTTCTAAATAACTTGAACGTGGACTTTAATCGCACTAGCTGAGCATTTTTTTTTCCTTTGACACAGTCTCACTATGTCACCCTCGGTAGAGTGCTGTACTGTCACAGCTCACAGCAACCTCCAACTCCTGGGCTTAAGCAATCCTCTGGCTTCAGCCTCCCAAGTAGCTGGGACTACAGGTACCTGCCAGTGCCTGGCTTTTTTTTGGTTGCAGTTGTCACTGTTGTCCAGCAGGCCCAGGCCGGTTCCTACCCACCAGCTTGTGTGTGAGGCCCGCGCCCTCCTTGCTGAGCCTTGCTGAGCAATTTTGAAAAAAGTCAGTAACTTTTACCAGTCAAGGCAACTTTTTGATAATAAGGAGAATCAGTCTGAAGCAAGTGATTTCCTTACTACTTTTTGCCTAATTTATTTCAGGTTTAGTCTGATTTCTTTCAGAGCCTGTGCTAATTTAATGGTTGCCTGTATATCAACACCCTAATAACTGCAGGAAGGAAACTTCTGTTGGAAATGATTTAAAGCAAGCGTCTTTCCTTGAGTCACACAGAATGGAAACTAACATTTATTACAAGTTTTTTTTACACTTAATATCATTTATAATTTTGTATCTGTTGCCACTGTATCTGTGAACAGTTTCAGCTTAGGAAAAAATCGGCATGAACACACTCATAGCAAAATCAATCTTAGAAATCAATCAGTAGATGACTGACTTGTAGTGTAAAATAGTATGTGTATATATATATACCCGTTTTAGCCATACAGTTATTAAATGCCATGATATTAGAGGTAGTGGAAAATACAATTTTTAGCCGGTGGTCTTTTTCTACTAATTACAAAGTAGCCAGCACAGCATACTTCGGTTTTAATGCGTATGGAGCGTATCCAGCAACAGCCAGGCAGAAGGGGTAGACAAGAGCAAAAAAGGAAAGTCTGAATATTAATACAGAGTTTTGATTGTAAAAACTGAGGTGTATGGAGGAGAGCTGGAAGACAAGGATACAGCGAAAGCACCAAAGGACTCTCTTAAGGGGCATTCCGATAGAGGCGGCAAGCTGCGGGCAGAACCATGGGGAGATTCTGAGATGGCCGGGAAAGGATGGGAGAGCGTGCACAGCCTAAAAAAGTTTTTATGGTGGCTCCGTCCGTAATTTTTTGAAGGTTGGTATAGGCTGCTGCAAAAAGCAAGCTGCCCGCCGCGGGGCCATCCCCGACTGGGGCGAACCGTCCGGAATTCCAGAGATGTCTGAAACGCTGAGGCGGCCTCCTCCCCACCCCCACCCCGCCCTCCCGAGCATTTCCCGGAGAGGGGGGTACGTAAGCCCTTCGAAAAACAGTTTGAACGCGCGGACGTCCGCACGCGGAGCAACCCCCGGGTGGAAAGGCTAGCACCGCGCCTGCAGCGAAGCGAAAGCCTCCGACTCGGGCGCGCGGAGCAGGATTCCTGGGTCCCGCCCGAAGGCCGCGGCGCCCCGGCCCCTCCCCCGCCCGAAGCCGCGCGCCCCTCCCCCCGGCGCAGGTGGGGCTGCGGGCGCACGACGCGGAAGCGCGGGGCTGCGGGGGCGGCGGCGCGGGAGGCCGCGCGCGCTCCCCGGGCTGCAGTCGGCGCGGGCGCGGCAGGCCCCGGGCTGGGCGGGGCGAGGCGGCCGGGGAGGCGGCGGCGCTCGCGTACAGGCCCGGCCGCCGCCGCCTCGCCCCCCCCCCACCCCCAGCCCCTTCCCTCCCCCTCCTTCTGCCCGTCCGTTCCTCTTCTCTCCCCTCCCCCGGGCGAATCACGCGCCCTCCTCTGACACTCGTAGCGGGCCCGAGCTCCGAATTTATCCTTCACGTGACCTGAGGGGGTTGGGTGGTTGGTCGGGTACGCAGGGAGAGACGGAAAGGAGGGAACGGAATCTGCCGTTACCAGAGCAACAGGCCCCGCCCGCCGGCTTGGGGCCGGGGGGCGGGAGAAGGACGTCAGCACGTCAGCCGGGGTTTTGCGTTTTGATTGACAGTTGCTATAGCGACCGGGTCGGTCCGTCGCCATTTTGTTGGTTGGTTTTTTTTTAAACCCTTTCGCTTCCCGCCCGAATAATAATAAAAAGCCCCATTGGAGTGAGGCGGGGGTGGCGGCGGCAACCGCGGCGGGGGTATCCGGGGAGACTGCTGCCGTCGCTGCTGCTGATCGCGGCCCAGGTCGGGCTCAGGGAGCGGACACCCCGAGCGGGGGGTGCGGGCGCCGCCGCCGCCGCTTCTGCTGCTGCTGTTCCTGCTGCTGCTGTTGGTGCCGCTGCCGCCGCCGGCGAGCGGGCGGGACCGGTGTGAGTGTGCGAGTGTGTGTGCGAGTGAGCGTGTGCGAGGGCGAGTGTGCGTGCGTGTGTGTGTGTGAGTGTGCGAGCGAGTGTCTGTCTGTCTGTGCGGGGACTCGGGGGCGGGCAGTTCAGGCTCTCCTGGCGGAGGAGCCGCCGCCGCCGCCGCCGCCGCCGCCGCCGCTGCCGCTCGGGCCCCGGCGCTTCTCGCTGCGCAGGTTCGGAGCGCGCGCCATTTTGTGAGATTTACAAAATCCTCCTCGGGAAGAAGCTGCCGGGAGCGGCCGCCACTCGGCGCCCGGCCTCGCCGCCGCCGCCCTCAGCGCCGGGCCGGGCCGCGCGGCCCCGCCGCCGGGACTTGGGGTCCGGGGACTGCGGTATTTGCCGGGGAGGGGGCTGTCGCCTCCCCGGCCCCGGGCGCCGCTGGAACCGCGAGCCGGAGAGAGACTGAAAAGGCTGCGGGGCGGCCAGGAGCCGGGAACGCCGGGGGCGGAGAGAGGCGGCTGGGTCGGCGCTGGCTGCGGAGGCCGCGGCGGGAGCGCAGCGCGGGAGCCGGAGGCTGAGACTCACCGGAGGAAGCGGCGCGAGCGCCCCGCCATCGTCCCGGTGAGTGTCCGGCCTGGCCGCGGCCCCGCCCGGCCCGGCGCTCGGTTCCTCCGGCGGCCTGCAGCCGGGCCCGCGCCGAGGCCGGCCGGGCGGAGGGAGGGACCTGCCATTTTAGGAGGAGGCGCCGCCGGCCCGGGGCTGGCCGCCGGGGGAGGGAGCCCGAAGGCCGGGTCCCGGAGGAGAGGCGGGTGCGAGCGGAGGGAAAGTTGCGGAGGGTGGGAGTGGGGGCCGCGGCCTCCCGGGAGCCGGGGCCTGGGGGGCAGAGGAAAGCGCCAGACCTTCACTGGTCGCCCGAGCGAAGGGGTGGAGGTTTTCTTCCTCCTCCTCCTCCTCCTCTTCCTCCTCATCCTCTTCCCCCAGCTCCTCCCTCGTCCCTCCTCTTGGTCCCCACCAGTGTGGGAACCGCCGGGGTTCTTTGCAAGGACAATGCACGGGTTAAGAAAATGGGGCTGGCTGACGGGTAGGCGAGGACAGCAGGGCCAAGTTGGACGCCGGCGAAGGTCGGGAGCGGTGGGGACTTCATGTGCTCCGAAGTTGGGCGGGGAGTGCAAGGAATCCCGGCCACTCGAGACGAAGTGATGACCTCTTTAGCAGCTGCAGGAGTTGGTGGTCGAGGAGACGTGAATTAGAATTGGTACCTGTGTATTGCAACAAAACTTCAAGAGTCTATTTTTAGGCACAAAACCACTCTCGCTTCGGAGCCACCAAAGCTGCTGAATTCAACGCTTGGCGAAAGGCTCCTCCCTAGTTTGAAATAGTTAAAAATGGTGAAAGTAGTGAGTCAGGGACTCGGACTACTTGTCTGTGCTTTTGGCCCAATCCTAGGTTATATGAATCTTGTAATCTAGGTGCAGCGCTTGAATGCCAGCACCATTTGGTTTTCTGAATATCCGTCCAAATTGTTAAGAGTTTATAGTGCGAGGTACTATTCTCAGGGCGTTATGTGTATTAATTTGCTTACTCTACTAGTAGGAACTGTTACCCATTTTACAGATGAAAATACTGAGCCTAGGGGGAGCATTGACTGGCCTAAGGTCACACAACTGGGAGCCAGAAGTCAGTAGCCAGTCTGGGCTCTTATTAAACACTAGGTTAACTCATTACCCTAAATACTGGCAGATTTTGGAGCGATTTGCGTGTGTAATGACTCAGGATTCTAACCTAGAGATTGTGTCCACGTGTAGTTTTCAGTGTAGAATTCCTTTCTGGTTTGCAGAAGTGAGTGGAAGGGAAAGGTTGAGATGAGCCAAGAAACTTTTCAGTCTTTTTTTTCCTCAAAGAAAATCATGTGGCCAGTTCTTTCTTTCTTTCTTTTTTTTTTTTAATGTAGGGAGTTAAAAAATATTCCTTGGTGTGTTTTGTCTTTCACACTTAATTTTGATGATAGGTTTCTTTTAAATATTGATGAGTCATAGAAAAAGTTTTGTGTGTAGTCATTTTATTTTATTTTTTGAATACAGAGAGTTTCTCTCTGACCTTTTATGCTTTGGATATATAAAGTGTTTAATGAATATTTTTAGTACTTTGATTTTGGGGTGCTCTAACAATTCAATGGAATGACCTTTAGCTTTTGTTTTTCATTTTCTCATACCTTGATCAGTTACTTTAAGAGAATATTATTTCCAGATAGACTTTTATAAATGTGACACTAGAACTAAAATTTCACATTGTTTGCAAGGAACAGAGATTAAGAAAAAAAGCTTACTTGGTTATAAAGATGTTTAATGTACACCCCAGTACTTTCAGAGGATTTGCCTTGGCAGAGAAGTGGTGTTTATGACAGATGTCCAAATTTATTTAGACTCCAAACCTTGCCAGAAACTTAAGTACACCTGTCAGTGTCTATACCAACTTTTGTAAAACTGGGTATAAAAAGTTCATTTTTTTTTTATGTCAAGGGAGGCATAAGCTCAGAAATTTATTATAGTAGTGTCACTCCTTGTATTTGTAAGGTCAGGATGTTCATTTATACATGGTGGGTGTTGAAATTGATTATTTTTTGAGACAGAGTCTTATTATGTCACCCTTGGTAGAGTACTGTGGCATCACAACTCACAGCAACCTCAAACTCTTGGGCTTAAGCAATTCTTTTGCCTCAGCCTCCCAAGTAGCTGGGATGACAGGCGCCCACCACAGCACTCGGCTATTTTTAGTTGTTGTTGTAGTTGTCCTTGTTTAGCTGGCCCAAGGCGGGGTTCAAACCCACCAGCCTTGTTACATGTTGCTGGCGTTGTGGGTGCCAAGCTGAACATTGATTTTTGATTTGAAGGAATAGACTTGATTGAATGAATGGTAATTATTGGTAGTGGTGGGGAACGGAGTCAATTATCCAGTGAGATCTTAGTTATGAGGAATTTGAGACTTAGGTACAAGATCATTTCTAAAGCATTTTAAAGACATTTTTTGTGGGATTTATTAGAATTCTTAAACATAAAATTACTATGTGCTAGGGATTAAGAAATTAATAAGCTAGTCCAATTTTTGAGAGGCACTGTCATTTAAGATAAATGAAAATATTCCATTTTAATGCAATGTCTTGTTAGGGAGTGTAGGTAGTATAAAAGACCATTGATTAAAAAATTTTTTCTCTCTAGAATATCATCTTGATGTCTTCTCTTTAGTTTTGTTCATGAAGTTATTGTGTTTAAGATTTAAAAATGGGAGGGGGGGATTGTTGGTGGTGAGAGAGTGGTTAAGTGCAACAACGTGTTTAAATAATTTACATAGGTTTTTATAGTGATGAATATCTGCCAGAGCAAAATTCAAGACAACTTGTAAACAATGACCTTTGCCAGTTTGTTTTGTAACTATGTAAAGAAAATGCTAATTTGTATTGTATCTTGGTTATTACTTAAACATTTTTACCTTAAAAAGAAATAGTTTAGAAATTTAGGCAGCCAAGAGGTGTTTTCATGTGCATGTTTATGGTTAGTAAATACCTAGTTTTGGGAAGAAAATTTGGACAGAAGTCATGGTATTATGGGTAAAGGGACTTGCCTTTATGTAGGATATTAAAAACAAAACTGATAGAAGAAGGAGCTTACTTAATTTGTGGCTTTCTTGGTATTTGTGATCAGGTGTGTGTCAGTTTGTCTTTGTCATTAATTTTCTTCTTATGGCAAAGAACTTTCACATTTCCTGCGTACATAGTCACTTATACAAAACAGTTTCTCCTCCAACCTTCTACCTAAAAATGTCCCAAAGAGTCATTTATTGAGAACTTGGTTCTTCGTTACCAAAACTTTCTTAGTTTAATTTTGTTGTATTTGTAAGTAGTAATTTAAACTGAGCTAATTATCTTTACTTTCTGTTGAATGTTTTGGTGGCTTTACCTCCATATAGGTTTGTCCATTTTTGTTTGTTTGTTTGTTTGTTTGCAGTTTTTGGCCAGGGCTGGGTTTGAATCCTCCACCTCCCACATGTGGGGCTGGTGCCCTACTCCTTTGAGCCACAGGCACCGCCTCATGTTTGTCTATTTTTGATTTAGGAATAAAGACATTACTTGAAACTATGAGACCCAGTCACCTGAAATTTGATACTAGCAGCTTGATCTGTCAAAGTGAATTGTGTGACTAGTATAGTAGCCCTTTATGTATACCTAGTGGTTATGCCTTGTAAAAGACTTCTTACCATACATTATCTTGATTTTTTTGGCGGTTTTTTGATGGGTGGAGAAATTGTGGTAATTCATAACCCAATGCTTGCTACATTTTGAAATAAAATTTTCCGGGAGTTAAAGTTGGTATTTGGGAAAAATCATTAAATTATTGAAAATTATCTAAAATTTCTCCTCATTTGCTGCCAGGTGAAGCACTCTGGAAGTCTTGCCTTATGTCAGTGGTATAATTTTATGCTTCAGTTACAAAGTTTTACCATTAGGGGCTTGAAAATGAAATGTAGACTTCATGTGACTAAAATACTAAGGTTTTTATTGGATAATTGAAGACAAATCTTGTTTGTTATAGTGGCTACAGGTAGCTTTAGTTTCATTTTTTTTGATATATGAAAATAAAATGACTAGGAAATACACTGTGTAACTAGTTAAATGGTTTTTTTTAAAAGTTATGCTTCTGCTTTGAAACCTTACTTCCAGAGTTCTTTCATGAGTTAAAATTCCTTATTGGCGATAATACCTTACATTAAACATGTAAAATGATGTGTTTCCTCATAGGCATACTTTTTGCTAATATAGAACAATTTTGGCATGTTGGCAGTTGGTTGTAGAAGGTGACTTTTTAAAAGTTAGTATTAAGTTTTGACAAACATACACTTTTGTTTAAGTGACGTGCTTATATCTGATATTCAGCTAGAAATGACTTAAAATTTATCTTTTTTTCTTGTTGATGATTTTTTTTTTTTTTTTGGAGACAGTGTCAAGCTGTCACCCTCAGTAGAGTGCTGTGGCATCACAGCTCACAGCAACCTCAGATTCTTGGGCTTAAGTGATTCTCTTGCCTCAGCCTCCCAAGTAGCTTGGACTGTAGGCACTCACCACAACGCCTGGCTATTTTGTTGTTGATGTTGCAGTTGTCATTGCTGTTTTAGCTGGCCCTGGGCTGGGTTTGAACCCGCCAATCCCAGTGTATGTGGCACCGCCCAATTGGTGAATTGTTCTGAATTTTATCTCCTCCTAGTTGAAATGTTTAAATTGATTTTTTTGGGAGGGTGCTAGTGTGAAGTGGTTTAACATGGGATGAAACTGATTTTCATCATAACTGTATTTTAAATAACACCCCTGTTAATTAAATAACCCCCTGATTTTTCTAAAGTCTATAAAATTTCCAGTGACAAGAGTTGACTTTTTTTCAATTTTTAAAATTTTATGTACATTTATGGTTAGGATTTGCATCTTTTTTTTGATCAGGGCTGGGTTTGAACCCACCACCTCCGGTATATGGGGCCAGTGCCCTACTCACTGAGCCACAGGTGCTGCCCAGGATTTGCATCTTGGCATGTGTTTAGATGAAGATATGCTCAAAGTGTGACATCTGGGCAAAATCTGCTTGTTACCTAGTTATAGATAGCATTTGAGGCAATGTAATAATGTGGAAAGATGACCTGCCTATGAGACAATGAGCAGTCTCCAGCGTCAGGAAGATCTGGAGTCTCATAGGTTCTGCTGACAATGAGACTTTAGGCACTGTGGTTTTACTGTATCAGTCTCCTTATTTGTGAACTAGGGTTTATCATCCTTAGCAGAGGATTGTGAAGATTGTGGTAATATATGTAAATTTCTTCATGGCCTTCCTTCCCCACTTTCGCCTCCTTTCCTTTCTTCATTCATGGTCATTTTGTGGTTTCAGCATAAAAATTACTTTTTCAGAGAGATCTTCCTCAATCCCAGTCCAGGTGAGGTTCCTTGGCCATGCATTCTTCTTGGCCAAGTAAGACCCTTCCCTTTTTTTCCACAACTTTTGTTGCAGATAGCTACATACGTGTTCATATATGTTTATGTAATTATTCACTTAATGTCTGTCCTACTCTAGTAGACTGTAAGGTCCATTTGGACAGGAATCAGTTTTTTATAAACATTTTTTTTAAAAAAAGAGTGTGGTCTTTGTGAGATTCTGCCATGGTGTACCACGGCCAGGTACAGAAGGTGATGATGGTGCAGCCCATCAACTTCATCTTCAGATACTTACAAAATAGATCCTGGATTCAAGTGTGGCTCTATGAGCCAGTGAATATGCAGATAGAGGGCGTATCATTGGTTTTGATGAGTATTAGATGATGCTGAAGAGATTCATTCTAAAACACAGTCAGGAAAACAACTGGGTTGGATCATGCTAAAAGGAGATAATATCACTCTTCTACAAAGTGTCTCCAACTAGAAATGACCAATGAAGTGAGAAATTGTGGAAAAGGCAATACAGGATTTTTTGGCATACTTTGTTGGGAGTATAGTTCTAAAACATTTGTTCATATGGTTATGATTACCTTTATGTTATTTGAAAATGATAATAAATGCTGTGGGATTGTTTTTATAAAAAAAAAAAAAATTAAAAATAGAGATGAAGTCTTGCCCTGCTGCCCTGGCTGGAATGTAGTGACTATTCACAGGCTTGATTGTGGTGCATTGCAGCCTCAAACTTCTGGCCTCAGGTGATCCTCTCACCTTTGCCTCCAATTTGCTAGGACTACAGGCGTGTGCTGTCCACCTGTCCCTGCCTGGCTCAGGAATAGTCTTTTTTGATCATAGTTGTATCTCTAGAACATAGCAGGTTTTGTTGTGTGTGTGTGTACATTTAGTGATGGAATGAGGAACCTATGTGCTGAATCCTGCCATGGTACTAGTCTTTAGCTGTGTAATCTTGGGCAAAACAGCATCTCCTCATTTCACTATCCTGTATGCCACATGTGGATAGCACCACCTGTCCTGTCTGGGGTTTTGGGACTATGAAATGGGACACTGGAATGAGGTGCTTTTTAAGATTGTAAAATACCATGTGAATGTAAGATGGCATAGTAGCAATAATCTCCATAGTGGGGTTATTCAACAGGAAGCTTTTTTGTGACTTAAAGTAAAAATAACACTTACTTTAAGAGTTTTAGGCTCGGCGCCTGTGGCTCAATTGGCTAAGGCGCCAGCCACGTACACCTAAGGTGGCGGGTTCGAATCCCTAGCCCGGGCCTGCTAAACAACAATGATGGCTGCAACCAAAAAATGGCCGGGCATTGTGCGGGCGCCTGTGGTCCTAGCTGCTTGGGAGGCTGAGGCAGGAGACTTGCTTGAGCCCAGAAGTTGGAGGTTGCTGTGAGCTGTGATGCCATGGCACTCTACCCAGGGGGATAGCTTGAGGCTCCCGTCTCAAAAAAAAAAAAAAAAAAAAGAGTTTCAGGCCAGGTATGGTGGTGCATACCTGAAGTCCTGGCTACTTTGGAGGCTGAGCTGGGAGGATCACCTGAACCCAGAAGTTGATGTCGTAATATGCTGCATTAATGGCACCTCTGTACTTCAGCATGGACGACAGAAACCCTGTCTCTAAAAATAAAATTTAAAAAAAAGGTTTGACGCCTGTGGCTCAAGAGGCTAAGGCACCATCCCACATACACCTGAGCTGGTGGGTTTGAATCCAGCCCAGGCCTGCCAAAAGATAATGATGGCTGCAACCAAAAAATAGCTGGGTGTTGTGGCCAGGTGCCTGTAGTCCCAGCTACTTGGGAGGCTGAGGCAGGAGAATTGCTTGAGCCCAGGAGCTGGAGGTTGCTGTGAGCTGTGATGCCACAGTATTCTACTCAGGGCTACAGCTTGAGGCTCTATCTCAAAAAAAAAAATAGAAAAAAAATTTAGTTTTGCTGGATTGGTAGGTAATTAATATTTGTTGTAAATGTAAACTTTTTAATGATATTTAAAAAATTTCTTATTGCTATCCAGTCTTCAGATAACTAGATTTAACTTTCTATATGTATTCGATAGAATGTAGATGGGGCCTGTGTCTAAGTAGAGTGGCTTAAATGAGCTATTTATTTTTCCTTCATAAAACAATAGTATAAGTAATCTAAGCCTTGTATGGTGGCTCCATGATATGAGGGACCTTGGTTTCTTCTATCTTGTTGCTCTATTATGATAAGGAGGTATCATTTTCTTTACAGTACCAGGTGGCTACCCACCACATTCACCATCCAGGAATAGGGTGTGGGGAATGCACATCCCCTCCCTTTAAAGACAAACCTGAAAGTTACATACATGACTTTAGTTTACACTCGCTTGCTTAGAACTTAAGTCATGTGGCCATATTTAGATGCAAAGAAGGCTGGGATGCGTAGTCTTTGGTAGGATGGTTCTTGTGCTGAAAATTTGTATTTACTGAAGGAAAAAAATGAGGGATAATTAAACATTGCCTGTCAGACTTTGAAATGCTTTGGAAGAAACTTCCAGAAGTAAACTTTGAAATGATAATGATTTGCACTGGTATTTTTTTTTTTCCCCAATCACGTTTGTTAACTCTGAGCAAAAGTTGTTCATATAATGCAGTGCCCTTCAAGGTTTATTTTTGCACAGTTAAACAGTCTGAATGACCAGCCCACAGTCTTAGGTAGTCTGATAATTATAAGTTCAGCTCATCAAAATGATGTTACTGTTGTGAGAAGAAAGTCCTGCCAGAGAAATTACATTAATGAAAACAAGATCCAGAGTGATCTACTGGGACTGCAGATTACAGAGCAGTTCTCAGTGGGCAGTCCCCCCGTCTCTTGAAGCAAAGGGAACCAAGAGTTAAAAATACCCCAGGAAAATCAGATGCACCTGCAGTGCACTCTCCCACAAAGGCCAACCTGTACCCTAGTCACATCTGTGCTGTGCAAATGAGAGAATTAAATTCAGGGCTCAAATCTGGTCCATCTTCTCACTTCCTCTTCTTCGTGGAATATAACTTTTCTTCAAGTAAGACCAGGACAATCCCTTCACACTCTTTTTATTTCCTGGGTCAGAGGATGTTTTACAATATTTGGTCTAATCGCATCAGTGTCACGAGCCAAGTGCTCCATCATGCTTTCAACAGCTGTTGTTGGTGCATAAAAATCCACCAAGAAGCACCTGTGACTCAAAGGAGTAGGGCACCGGTCCCATATGCCGGAGGTGGCGGGTTCAAACCCAGCCCCGGCCAAAAACTGCAAAAAAGAAAAGAAAAGAAGTACCTGCCTTGAGTGTGCTGCTGGTGGAGATCTTATATGGCAGTGCGTGTTCGCCCAGGTTTTCTAGGCCCCTTAGTACTGCCTCTCTTTCCATCAGGGCTTCTAGGTACATTTCAAAGCAGCAGCAGTCTCTGGCCACTGCAATGGCTTTCAGGATCAAAGTCAGTATAGTGGGTATACTATACCGGTATAGTGGGCCTACCATAATGTAGACCCAGCTGGCTCCTGGGATGCTGATTGGCAGGGCAGCGGAGACTGACAGGACCTGGCGGTGGCTGGACGGCGCAGTGAAAGCCTGCACTGGTTATGTTTATAGTTTTATTTTCTATGTTTGGCTCATTAATCATTTGAACTATAGTATACAAATTCAAATAGATTATCATTTATGCAGTGTCTATATATATGGTCAAATTAGAAAAATGCAGCTATGCTTTTAGTAGTGAAGAGATGCTGCTGGGCCTAATAGCATATTATTTAACTGACACTTTATTTTCTGTCAGAAACGTGATTTTGGACTGTTATGATTATATCATATATAAACAGTATTTGGAGTATTTTGGATTTCTTTTTTTTTTTTTTTTGAGACAGAGTCTCATTATGTCACCCTCAGTAGAGTGCTGTAGCGTCACAGCTCACAGCAACCTCAAACTCTTAGGCTCAAGTGATTCTCTTGCCTCAGCTTCCCAAGTAGCTGGGATTACAGGCACTCTCCACAATGCCCAGCTATTTTTTTGTTGTAGTTGTCATTGTTATTTAGCTGGCCTGAGTGGGGTTTGAATCCACCAGCCTTACTGTATGTGGCTGGTGCCCTAACCACTGGGCTACAGGTGCTGCCCCCAGTGTACCTTTTTATATATGAGCTCATTTCTATTACTAGTACAGGATTGGCTCAGTTGTCCTTTTAGCCCTATAGAAAAATAATCTGAGTTAGTCAAATGAATATTTAAAAGTGAGAAGTTGAAGCTTTTAAATATGTATTGTTATTACGGATAGGAAGCCATTTACTTGGCATGAGTGGAAGGATCATGGATGGGTCTTGTCCGCACATTATACTTTCCTTTTAATCCGGTTGCTTGGAGTTCTCATTGTTGGAATTCATTCCATTAGATTAAAGTAGATTTGGATTCCCTCATTTAAAATGAGAATATTCATGGAGGAATATTCTTTATTATGAGGTTATTAACACTTTATTTTTGTCAATTAGCTGACTGTCATTTTAAAAATCAGATATTAGCACCTGCACTCAGCTTTTTGGGAAGAATACAGTACATGTTTCTTTTCTTGAGGAGGGTGAAGGGTATGTTTGAGAAATGTCGGCTTGTGGTGGTTAGTCACAGGAAGGTTCATGTCAGGATTCTCTAGAGCAGTGGTTCTCAACCTGTGGGTCAAGACCCCTTTTGGGGGCACTGTCACAGGGGTCACCTAAATACATCCTGCATATCAGATATTTACATTATGATTCATAACAGTAGCAAAATTAGTTATGAAGTGGCAATGAAAATAATTTTATGATTGGGGGTTACCACAACATGAGGAACTGTATTAAACGGTTGCAGCATTAGGAAGGTTGTGAACCACTGTTCTAGAGGCTAGAGATAGGTTGTATTCTCCTGCCTCTTGATGGCTTTCTGTCACTGAGAGTTGATAATGACACTGGATAATTCTGCCTAGGACCAACTGGGCTTGATTAATTATTGGACCAGAGGGAGTGTCTTTTTTTTTTTTTTTTTTACTGTTTTATCTCTTGTTTAGGGTTTCTATTTGAACCCTAAACCCTTTTTATAGCAAATCAAGCATAAAATACAAGGGACAATACAAAATCCCTGATCACATAGGAAATTACTTTTTAAAGATTAACAAATAATATATAATCATAGTTAAAAAAAATCCAGCTCTGTGTTGTAATAGTGTGGCAGATCAAGTCCCATCTTTCTGTGCTCCATGGGTTGTAACTATTTAGTTTTTCCTACCAGAAATGTTCTATATATACACACACTTACATATATCATATGTATTGTGTTTAATATGTATTGTGTTTCAAAACTGTATGTTGAGTATGACCCATTATTTTTAAGTGCATAGACATTGGGGAGTGTATGTGTGTATGTACACTGTGTCTGTGCTCTTAAAGCCAAAACTAAGTGGGATCATACTAAACGCAGTTTTGCAAGTTAAGCTCCTTACTTGATATTATTTTAGAAATATTTCTGTGTTGACTGCTAGAGCTTCTCTGTTGTGGTTATTTTTTATTTATTTATTTTTGTTTTTGATGGTTGGTAAATATTCCATTTTTATTCCCCATTGAAGGACCTTTAAGTTCATATTTTTGTGATTTTAAGCCATGCTGCAATGTACTTCCTTGTGCGTGTAATTGTATTCTGTGAGCATTGGCCGTAGGATGTGTATGCACAAGGAAAGTGACTGGTTCACCAGGTTTGTGCACATTTAAACATATATTGCCAAATTGTCTTCCAAAAAGTAAGCGCCAGTTTATACTTTCATCAGCAGTACCTGAGAGTGCTTGTGTCCCCACATCTCACCAAAAGTATCCAAGTTATATCATTGTTAATTTATCCAATCAGTGTTGTTCAGCCAAAAAAGAATTTTTTTTGGTCAACTTAGTAGGCGAGTAATGATTCTAGTTGTTCACATTTGAATTTCTTTAATTATGATTGAACATTTTAATTTGTACTGTAAGCTTTTTCTTTTCTTTTTTTTTTTTTTCCAATTTTTGAATGGGGTTGGGTTTGAACCCACCACTTCCGGTATATGGGGGCTGGCACCCTACTCCTTGAGCCACAGATGCCACTAAGCTTTTTCTTTTAAACAACAAAATATTCATTCTTTGTCAGATATATATAGTAGTTAAAGTATTTTCTGGTTTCCTTGTATCTCTACTCCATTGAATAAATAACTGATGTTTTTATAAGTTGTAAATTAAATGTCTGAAGAAAAAGGGGACTCCTGCTCTGGGGTGAAGTAAGCAGTTGAGTGTTTTCTGTGTAAGATATATAAATGATAGTGCTTTTGACTATAGAAATGAGTAAGATTTGAGTAAGATTTGGTTACCCCTGCTTTCAGTGTTGAGATAGATGTTTGTAACAGGAAAAATTAGCATAGTATCTAGCAGAGATACTGACATGTGAAGAACCAGAAGAGCACAGGGAAGGAAGTCCCTGAGGATTTGAGTGTGTATTGTGGAGCATATGGGACTGGATCTGGATCTGGATCTTGAAGAAAGGGAATAGGCTTTTTATTGTAGAACCTGGGGACTAGACAGTCTACTGGAGAAAGTCCTGTAGGCAACCAGTGGTGGTGGGGAATGAAAGGACTTTAAGAATGACAGAGTAATGTGCCTGGAAAGGATGTGTGTGTGTCAGAGAGAGAGAGAGATGGCATTTATGCATACTTGGTATGGTCAAGAAGAGATGGGGGCAGTTGGAATGGAAGTTAGATGAGTCTTAAGTATGATAAGGAATTTGAATTTGGGACAATTGAAGTTTTTTTCTATGCTTTAGGTTCTCAACATTCCTAATGCCGCAACCCTTTAATACAGTTCCTGCAGGTTGTGACCCACAGATTGAGAACCACTGGGTTAGAGAGAGGTGACACTGAGAGGGAGGGTTTCGGAAGTGGGCCATTGTGTATAGGTGCTGGATGGGACTTAGAAGATGTGAAAACTAGAAGACAGATGGGAAAACCTTAAAACAAATTTTTAATTTTACTTTAATTTTCAACAGAACAAAGTATTTCTGAATTCAAAGAGCAGTGTGACTAAGTTTTTGGAGATAAAAAATAAGAGTTAGGGGCGGCACCTGTGGCTCAGTGGGTAGGGTGCTTGTCCCGTATGCTGTGGGTGATGGGTTCAAACCTGGCCCCCGCCAAACTGCAACAAAAAAGCTGGGTGTTGTGGCGAGCACCTGTAGTCCCAGGTACTTGGGAGGCTGAGGCAAGAGAATTGCCTAAGTCCAGGAGTTGGAGGTTGCTGTGAGCTGTGTGGCTCTCTGGCACTCTACAGAGGGCGATAAAGTGAGACTGTCTCTACAAAAAAAAAAAAGAAAAGAAAGAAAGAAAAGATGAGAATTAAACTTTGTTGGCAGCATATTAAATGGGTTCTGGGAGTGCAGTGACTGGTGATTGGCTTAGTGGGACAGGTCCTATTGAGAGGACCTGAAGGAGCTGTTGAAGAACTGAAGATAGAATTATTATTGTACTTCAGAACTTCCATTAGGAACAGGTGGAGTAATTTGTAGCACCATAAAGGATGAGCTAAAAAAAAAACAAAAATGGGGCAGTGGGAGAAGGCAATGTTAGGAGCTGTGAATCTGGAAGGGAAAAGGTTGTATCATAATCATGGGTTGGAAAATGGAGAATAGCTGAGCATGTGAGCAGTTTATCTTAGAGGGTGATTAAAACTATATATTGAGAACCTGCTAGTACCAAGTATGGGACTAGCCTGGGAATGAGTGCTGAAACACTCATGATGGCTACCCTCGTCTTTGCCACCATGGAGGTTATGTTCTGCTGGGGGGAATCCTTATGTCTCTTTAGTAGGTTTGAGCACTCTCAGTCTCAAATAGACATAATTAATTTTTCATTAAAGGGAACATAGTCTTTTTTTTTTTTTGAGACAGAGTCTCACTTTGTTGCCTTTAGTAGAGCGCTGTGTGTCATAGCTCATAGCAACCTCAAACTCTTGAGCTCAATGGTCCTCTTGCTTCATTTTTCATTTTTTTAGTAGAGATCGTCTCATTCTTACTCAGGCTGGTCTCAAGACTCCTGAGCTTAGCAATCTACCTGCCTTAGCCTCCCAGACTGCTAGGATTACAGGTGTGAGCCATTGCTCCCAGCCCATAAAGTCTATTAAATTAAACAATTTTTGATGGTTTTTGAAGGTCAAAAATTTTTCTCATTTTAGAGTACTTTCAGTACAGTTAATTTTGAGTTAAAAGTTTATATAGGTAAAAACAGGACTCTTATCCTTAAGACAAAGTATTGTCTGCTGAAAATTTTGTTCATTTTTCCATGAAAGGAACAGCTGACACCATAGTGATTTTTTTTTTTAAACTTGATCTTTACATCAAAAGTTTATTATTGAAAGACTCTATGGTATAAAAGGTTGTTTTGTATAAGTTTTTCAAATAGCAATGGTAAGAAAACTAATAGAATCTCATTGAGTATTTCATAATTAAACTTTTTCATTTTTTTTTGGAACAGTCTCTCAAGCTGTCGCCTTGGGTAGGGTGCTGTGGTGTCACAGCTCACAGCAACCTCCAACTCTTGGGCTTAAGTGATTCTCTTGCCTCAGCCTCCCAAGTAGCTAGGGATTACAGGCAGTTGCCACAACGCTTGGCTTTTTTGTGTGTCATTGTTTTAGCTGGTCCCTGCGGGGTTCAAACCCACCAGCCTCCGTGTATACGGCCGGCACCCTGCCCACTGAAAGCTATGGGTGCTGCCCTTTCATTTCTTTCTTAAGGTTCTATAGTACAGTTCATAACAGTGAAGCTAGGTAAGTTCACTTAGGAACTGGCTTGAAGGCTTACCGTTACTCAACAGTATTAGAGTCAGCTATGGAGAGGGAAAAAAAATAGAAGACAGATGTTTTAGGATTCATGACAGGCAGTTTGGAGGAAGGTTTTTTGCTGAATAAGACAAAGATAATATAACATAAATGATGTGGGCATATAGGAAAAGTCAAGGAATAAGGAAAGTTTACTGGAGTGGGCAGAAATGGAAGACAGATGTGAGTAAACAGATAAGTGAATTCTCTGGTCTTAAAAAAAAAAGCTTTAATAACTGATTATGAGTTTTAGGGTAATGACTGAAGTAGTTACAGGACCTGTAATCCCTCTATCCCCGTCCTCCTCTCCCATCCCCTGATGATCTGGCCCCAGCTTACTTAGAGTCTCATCTCACAGGTTTGGATCATGTGGCTTGTGCAAGCTCTTGGTCCCATGGTTTTTCCATATGCTGGGATCTTTCCATTGGCCTGGGATCTTCACCTCTTTTACTTGTTTTACTCCAAATTCAGCTCAGATACCATTTTGTCAGGGAAGGCTCCTCCCTCATCCCCCTTCAACTTTTCATTTAAAAAAAAGCTTATCTCCTTCCATCTACTCTTCCTTTTATAATGTTTATCAGAGTTGGTAAGTTTTTTTAGTGCTTATTCGATTAAAGCCCCAGAGAGATCAGGTGCTGAGTAGTGTTTTGCTCCCTTTTACAATCTCTGGGGCTGGCAGTACTTGGCTTGTAGTAAGCACTAGTGTTTTGGTCTTTACTAGCTGGTCTCAGAGATCAAAAAACAACAGCAAGGGGATGTCTGCACATTTGGAGTAAAAGCTGAATGGGGAATAAGAGAGGCTCTCTTTCCTTATGAGAGCCTTAAGGAAAAGGTGAGATTTTTAAAAACATATGATTGGCAAGCTCAGTGTAGTTAAAAGAAAGAAAATTATTCGTGAATTAACTCAGCAAGTGTATATGTATTGGAAATGTGGAGTGGAAAGAGTCTGCCTTCTATAAAGGAGTCATAAATTTTAGGATTATAGTTTACTGAGAGGGGTATAGTTCTTAGTGGTCATCTGTAGCAGTTTTCAATTGTGGAGAGGAGTCAGTCTGGGTATTCCTTCCCATTCCCAGCCAACATAGTGAAGTTTGTTTAACAATGACAACTGACTGGAATGTAGATATCCAGCACTTGTAGTAGCTGTCAAATGTACATTTAAAGTAAACTTCAACTTTGATTTTATTTAAAAACTTAAGAAAGTGGTTTGTTTGGATGCTTTTTGGCGAACAAGAATGATTTAAGGAATGTTCATTGTATGGACAAGGGTTCAAAACAGTGAGTCTAGCAGTTAGAAAAATTTTTTAAAGCTATTGATCTTGTCAGGCTAATGAGTTTTTTAATCACTTTTAAGGGATTAGTTTACAAAGTAAAATATTGGGAAAGGAAATCGTACTTTATTTATTTTCATCTTGCAGTTTTTGGCTGGGGCTGGGTTTGAACCCATTACCTCCAGTATACGGGGCTGGTGCCCTACTCTTTGAGCCACAGGCACCACCCCATACTCTATTTATTGAGTGTCTTCTCTCTGTGCCTGGTCCCATGCCAGGCTCTTGGGACATAGTAAATCAGATAGATGAATACGGTCTTTGCCCTCCTGAAGCTTTTCAGTACATTCAGAGGTCACTGGAGAGAAATGTGAAGGAAAACCTGGTTCTTGGCTTAGGTGAACTATTTTACTTATTTATTTATTTATTTTGTCTTAAACTCTGTTTTGGTGACTCATTTTGGACTGCTTTAAGCTACTTGTTGCTTTATCTCTGGCAACATGGGGGGTGGATGGGATAGCTAATATCAGGGTAATTCATTATTAGTTATTTTGATATTCTCAGCAGCCCTACAAGATAATTATTATCATCCCTGTTTTATAAGTTAGAAAACTAAGATTCAGGGAAGTAAATTTGCTTTAGGTTAATCATAGTAGAATTGCACATGCTACCTTCAGATGATTAAAAAGCCCAGTGTAACAGTTAAGTGCTGTGAAGTTAAATATTTAGAGAGAAAAGAAACAATTTTTGTTAACTCTTTAATTGGAGAAATTGATAATGGCATGCAGGGACTGATGCCTTGTACCACTGATTCATTATTTCAAGATAACAAACAGAATCTAATACCTTTCTGCATTTGGGGGATTCCGTACCTCTGGAGTCTTGGTGGGAGATAGCTATCTCTTCCATTTATGAGGGACAGTTGCTCACTTTCCTGCCCCTATGCAGGTAAGGTGCAATCATGGGACCCGAGGCTCTGCTCCTGCTGGTTCCTGACTATCTAGAAGCCAGTGAGTTGCAGAAGCAGGCACTTGGTACAATCTGTGTTCTGCAGTTTATCCATGTTCTAGAAGAGGCAGCAGTGACAGAGTCCGGCTACAGAACTTAGTTCTGGTGTTGGTGCTATCAGTACATGTTGTAATGATGGAATCTTGTGTTGTCTTCACTGGACCAAATCTGTGGTTTGAATTTTGGGTGTTCTTGACTATGTAGCATTCCAGCCTGACCCTTAAGCGATTTTCTGCGAGTTGCCTAATACACTTTAACAACTTTCTTTCAGCTTAAACGAAACCAAACCACAGCTAATTTCTTTTGTGTGCACATAAAATCCTTTACTTGGATGATGCTAATTAAGATAATAAGCTCTGCGCCTGTAGCTCAGTGGTTAGGGTGGTGACGGGTTTGAACTTGGCTCAGGCCTGCTAAACAACAATGACGACAACAACAATAACAACAACAAAAAAGCCGGGTGTTGTGGTGGGCACCTGTAGTCCCAGCTACTCGGAGGCTGAGGCAAGAGAATCGCTTAAACCGAAGAGTTTGAGGTTGCTGTGAGATGTGACACCAGTGCACTCTACCGAGCGTGACATAGTGAGACTCCAAAAAAAGATAATAGACAATTGTAAGGGTTGGACTTATCTGCGTCTAGGTTAGAATTTACTAATGAGAAGGGTTCACAGTATATATTGAGTCAAATACTTAAAAACTTTTTCTTTTTAAATTTAATTGCTGAATTTGTTTGCCTATTCTTGGTTAGGGTAGGGGTTCTAGATCAGGGGTCCTCAGACTTTTTAAACAGGGGGCCAGTTCACTGTCCCTCAGACCATTGGAGGACCAGACTGCAGGCCCTGGGAGGAGTCGGCTGCTAAGCAGGACAGGCAGTGGTGGCAAAAACACCCGGTGGGCTGGATAAATGTCCTAGATGGGCTGCAATTTGAGGACGCCTGTTCTAGATGCTAGGAATGCAGAAATGAGGAGATGACAAGATCACCTGCATTCACAGAGCTGGATGAAACACAAGGAATAACTTTTAAGATATAGGCTAAAAAAAAAAAAAAGATACTGGATAAAAGGAAGCAGAGAACTATAATTCCTTACAGATAGGAACCAAACAAGGTGAGCCCTGTGTTGGCCTAGCTTTCTTCTTGGAGGTACATCTCAGACCTCAGTGCAGGGAGGAGGATCCCACTTAGAGCTCTGTGGCCTTAGAGAGTTGAGGAAACAAAGATTAGAGTTAGGGGAGACCAAAGTGGACCTAATTTGAGGAGTAGAGTTGCAGAGAGGAGGGAGTTATGCAGAGAAGGTTCCATACATCTATGTAGTGGTTCCCTTAAATGTTAGACTGCATACCAATCTGTACACATATAAGGTGCACTTTCATAAAGGAACACTTTCTGGAGAAGCTGTAAGAGATCTGAGAATTGTTTGGATGGATACCTTATAACCAGAGTAGAAAGATTTCATTCATTGTAGGGTTTACTGAGACCCACTAGGGTCATGTCCTAATAGTGGGGCTAAACCATTCCTAAAGTAAATGCTATTCTAGCTATATCTGAAAAAAGCTTAAAAGTAAGCCTTGGCAGAACCAAACTAATCTGAAAGTAGTGTAATTGCTTGCCACTACAATATTTGACATTCTTGAAAGAAATATGACAGATCCCAACACCAGCAATGTAAAATGTCCAGCATCCAATCAAAACTTAGAGTTGGTTAACATGACTCAGTTAGGCTAGGAGATCAGTTGATCTAGATCTAGCTCTAGCCAGTCTGGAACTGAAACAGATGTTAAAATTGACAGGCAAGGACGTTAAGGCAGTTATTATAACTGTATTCCTTGTGTTCAGAAAGTTAATCAGAGGCATGGAGGGTCTCAAAAAGACACAGATCAAACTTCTGGTTGTGAAACTTGTAATATGTGACATGAAAAATAACACTGGGTGGCATTAATGGCATTTAGACATCATAGAAGAAAAGACTGAAGACATGAAGAAAATTTATTCAACAGAAAAAAGTGATAGAGATAATGGGATTAGCAGACAAAGTTGTTAAAGTGGCTGTCACAGAATGCAGGACAGATTGTGGTTAAAGTTGACATCTTGGTACATAAGTTTGCTGAAGAATAGTTGTGATTATGACTGGAGTTGACTTGATATACAGAAGGCAAAAATCTGTATTTTAGGAAAATAGTGTGGGTATGGTGAAGAACTTCAGTTGCAATAGTGTATTTATCTGTTGCTACATAATGGTATCAGATACCACTGCAGAGTTAGCAGTTTAATACATAAACCAGGCATAGTGGTCACATCTGTAGTCCCAGCTACTTGGGAGGCTAAGGAAGGAGGGTCACTTGAGCCCAGGAGTTGAGGCTGCTGTGAGCTGTAATTGCACGACTGAATTCTAGGTTGGGCAGTGGAGCGAGACCCTGTCTCTTAAAAAATACTTACGTGTGTATGTGTGTGTGTACACATACATACGTACACACATAATTCATTACCTCACAGTTCCTGTGGATCAGATGTTTGAGTACAATTTAGCTGGGTCCTCTGCTTTAGGGTCTTAAAAGGCTGTAAAAATGTTGATGGAGGCTGTGGTCTCAACTGAGACTTGACTGAGGACTAGATCTCTTGTAAGCTTATGTGGTTTTTGGCTGTGATCCGTTCCTTGTGTGCTTCAGACTGAAGCACAGTTCTTGCTGCCAGTTGGCAGGCATCTACCCTCAGTTACAACTTGCCATGTGGTTCTCTCCACCATGGCCATTTAGGTTTGCTCACAGAAAGTGAAAGTGAGTTGCCTTGAAAGACAGGTGTATGGTTTTTAAAAGGAATTATGATTTCAGTTCTTTAGTCAAAGACTAAGATATCATATATATTTAATTTGTAAGCATGATGAACACAGTCTTTGTAAACACAATGAGCACATTATTTGTGACAAAATATAAGCCAAATTGAACATTGTGAAATATTTCTATTCAGCAGGTTCAATAGTGAGCTGTTTTTTAGTAAAGAAAAAATGTATTAAGTTCCATGGACTTGAGATTTTGTTGCTATGGCAAATCACTGGATTTAGGCAAATCACTTAATTTGGGAAGTCTGTCTCTTTTTCTGTAAAACGAACATGTTGACCTAAACAAACGAGTTCTTGGTTTTCTTTTCTTTTTTTTTTTTTTTTTTGCTTTATTCAAATCAGTATATCATCATTAAAAGATGTTATGGCTTACCTTTTTAAGCAGGGCACTTTGAATTTTTTCTGTAGTAGGAAGACCCGGAGTATAATCCTAAGAATCATAACCATGGAAATGATACTCCGTTACCTTTGTATATTCTTTTGGGTAAAAGCAAGCCACAGGTCCTGCTCACACTCAGGGGGAGGGTTTGCGTAAGGCATCAACACTAGGAGGCAGGGTCCTGGGAGCCGTCAAAGCTCCCTAAACTTCACCTGTTACTTCATCACATGTTCCACTGAATTTTATAGTTGGTAGATTTTGTATTCTTTTCTTTCTTCTCCTTCCTCTTTTTTTTGGTATCTACTTTCTTTAGATGAAGTGGTGTGTTTCGTTCACTGTGTATCTTTAGGGGTTAATATATCAGCGTGTAGAAAGATTCCTTAAATGATTGCTGAGTGGTTGGGAGAATGAGAGTAAAATGCATGTGTTCTTTCTAGGTAGTAGAGAAATTAGACCGAGAGATACTGTTTCTATGATGGTCAGGGGTTGGCAGGCAAGATCTAGGCAAAGTAGCCTTGTAAGTGTGACTATATAGGTTTGCAGAGTGGATGCCATGTAGTGGTGAAAAATTTAAGAGTCTGAGGGATAAGGACATAACCATCAGTTCTAGTGAATTAGTAGCAGGACAGATGGCATCCTCTTGTCCAGAATGTGCTCTGCTGAATACTGGTTCTTGAGATGGTGTGAAGGAAATAAGCTTGGAGAAAATTACCTTCTTGGGAGATTCACAGCTCACATGAGCATGTTACAGGAAACCTTTTTCTCCCCTTTTAACATAATTGGGACAATCTTTATAAAGCCCTGAATGCTTTATAAGCATACATATACCAAACCCAACAAAATACTGTTTTTATTTAACCTGTAATGGAACTGAGGCTTAGAGGTGAAGTAGTTTTCCCTAAAACATAAAGTGGTGGTTAGGGCTTCAGCCTTCATTGTTAGTTTTTATTCTGTATTGCTACTATGGAGCATGTTTTAGCAAATGCTCAACTAATTGCAGGACATCAGGGACCATCAGGGACCGTGTATGTTTTATACATTGTTTCTCCTGGACTAGAGTCTTGTTCATACATGGCTGAATGAAGGGCCTCTAGTATTACTTCAGTATCTAAGTAATATCTGAACTTTCCAATTTAAATTTCTTCCAAAACTTGAAGTTTGGTAGGTAGCAGCTGATACAATCCAATAAGTATAATGCACAACAAAATGTAATTGTGTGTTTCACATGTGTGATTGAGTAGAGAGCTATGGCTCCAAAGAACTGCACGTGTCTAGTGTCTGATCCTTGTAAGTCTTCCACTTTACCACTTTCAAATCTTTTTTTTATTTTTTTATTGAATGGTAACTATGTACATTAATGCACTTCTGGGGTATAGTGTGGGGTTTTCACACACAACCACTTTCAAATCTTAGTGTTAAGCCTTCATGAATTTTGTTTCTGAAATAGCTTTCAGTTAAGTTCTTTGTTATTATCAGTGTTATCTCTATAGATAGACCTTTAGTCTCTTCTTGCTTACCAAGCTAATTTAAGAATTTATTTTCAGTGTGTATGAAATCTGAAATACTCCAAAATTCAAAATTTTCTGAGTACTAGCATGTCATTCAAAGGAAGTGATCATTGGAACATTTTATATTTGGGATTTTTGGAATTTGGATGCTCAGCCATAAGTATAATGCAAAATTACAAAATTACAAAATCCTCCCCCCAAATTCCAAAATCCGAAACACTTCCAGTGCCAAGCATTTTGGTTACGGAGTATTCAACCCGTACTCCTGCAGAAAGGCTTATAATGAGAAGCAGCCATCTCCAGGCACACCCCATTGCTCTCCAGTCCTGTTCTGCACAGCAGTACTTCCCACAGTTTTTCACATGAAGGTCATTGCAGGCAAAATTGAAGGCTGTTATAAGTGTCTTTAAGATCTTTAGGGGATCTTGGCACATCTGAAATACTTGTTGTACTGTGTGAATGCACACTTCTTAGCTCTGAACTATAATCACTTTTGCCCTCTAATTTAGCTCTTTCTTCGATTTACTTCTCTATTTTTAAATAATATGCTTATTATTATCAGATAGGATGCTTTTGGACGTAAATATTGGGACCCTGATCCAAACTGGTTTAAATAAGAAGATTTGACTTAAAATTGGATGTCCAGAGGTGGAATAGGCTCAGGGACTACTTTGGTGGCACAAGAGTATCTATCTTCAGGGCCCCACTTTTTTCCTGTCTTCTGCTTTTATTCACTGGCAGGTTCCATCACCAGATTAATTAGATGGCTGCAGCAGTGTCAGGGGTTGTATTCATATAGAATAATGTCTTCAGAAAATTACTTTTCTTGTGGCTGTGTAAGAATGTGAGAACTTTGCCTGGGAACTCTTTGCACACTTATTTCATGGGTTAGAGGCTCATTTCTGAAACCCTAGAAAGGAAGTGGGATTACATTTAGGTCAATTAGGCCTGCTTCTGGAACTGGGCACACTCCTCCCAGTGGAGGTGAGTGTATAGATAGGTCCTGAACAAAGTTTTGCTTCTGTTATGATGGAAGAAAGGGGGTTTGGAGGCTGGCTAGGTAATTCCTACCCTACTTTTGCACTTAATTGAAAGTTTAAGACATTATGTGTTGATTTTCTTTTGTGGGTGAATATTTAACTTTAAACCACCTGTGTCACACTTCTTTTTCCCCTTATAGTTATGTATAACTTTTTTTGTAAGATCAGTATTTAGTGCTTAATTATGACTGAAAATCTTATGTATCATAAGTCAAATTGTATACAGAAATAACTTCCATTTGTAAGCACAAATTGTACGTAAGTTGGATGTTTGTAACTTGGGGACTGCCTGAACTGTGTTTTCCCCCCATGTATAATTTTGTTGTCTTGTATTTCTGTTTGGTTTATTTTCTAGTACTTGTGAGTAAATTTTCATTTTCACTAGCCACTCAGTGGTTTTCAGGACTCTCAAACATACTGATTAGTTGTGTTTTTTTGTCTTCTTAAAGAGCCATTTTAACTGAAGCTTCTATCAAACGACTTCTTTATGAAATTCTTCCTCTCTAGGCCTAATAGAATTGCTTTCACGTGTTTTGTGGCAGATTTGGATCTCCTGTTTTCCAGGTTCTCTGGTCCTTCATCTTTTGTGTTTTTATTTTAAATTTTTTCTGGAGGACATCTTTCAATACTTTCTGAGAAAGTGTGCATGGGAGGCTTTTTTTTTTTTTTTGAGACATTGTCATTGTCTGAAAATGTCTTTAATCTGCTTTCCCTCATGATTAAAAACAATTTTTTTTTTTGAGACAGAATCTCACTATGTTGCCTTTGGTAGAGCGCTGTGGCATCACAGCTCACAGCAACCTCAAACTCTTGGGCTCAAGCGATTCTCTTGCCTTGGTGTCCCAAGTAGCTAGGACTATAGGCACCCACCACACCACATAGCTATTTTTTGTTGCAGTTATCATTGTTTAGCTGGCTTGGGCTGGGTTCAAACCTGCCAGCCTCAGTGTATGGCTGGTGCCCTGACCACTATGCTACTGGTGTTGAGCTAAGGTAGTGTATTTCTTTTCAGAGATCAAATACCTGACCCTGTGATGTTAGCAGCCATTACATGATATTGCATAGATCCATAGATTTATTAGGAATTTTGGGTCCTTTTGTGTGATATTCCCTAACCCTTCTTCTCTACCCCTCCTCTCTCTTGAGAGTTTTAGGGAACTCCTTTTTGTCTCTGGGGGCCTGAAATTTTATGATGATGTATTTTGGCCTGGGTGTTTTCATTATGTTGGACCATCCTTTCACATTGGAGGTGCATATTGTTTAGTTCTGGGAAACTTTTTTTTGTATAATTTGCATAATTTCTTTGCTCTGGTCTTCTCAAGTGACATGAAATTTTGTTATTTTGTCTGCTTTTTTATTTACTTATTTTTTCCCTGGGAGATATTTTTCATCTTTTATCTTTGATCAGGGTATCTTTTTTAATCTCCCTCCACATCCCACATCCCCAGTATTTTGTTTTTAATTCATGGTTACATATATTTTACCTCTTTGAGCACATTTATATTGTACAATTGTCCCATGGTATCTGTGAGAGGTTGGTTCTAGAATCCCCTTTACCCCCCAAAACCAAAATCCATCGATGCTCAAGTCCCTTATGTAAAGTGGCATAGTGTTTGCAAATAATCTGTGTATACCCACACATATACTTTAAATGAACTCTAGATTACATATAATATCGAATGCAATGTAAATGCTATGTAAATAGTTGTTATACTATATTCCCTGAACAACATAGTTTTCAGGGAATAAGGACAAGAACAGAAAGTCAGTGTATATTCAGTACAGAAGGGACCATTCATTTTTTAAAGTTTTCATTTATACACGGTGGCCATAAAGTCCGTGTGCAATTTAAAATTGTACAGTATATTTATTTTTTGAGGCAGAATCTTACTTTGTTGTCCTTAGTGAGGTGCTGTGACATCATAGCTCATAGCAACCACAAACTCTTGGGCATAAGCAGTTCCCTTGCCTCACCCCCCCAAATAGCTGGGACTATAGATGCCCGCCACAGCATCTGGATTTTTTTTTTTTTTTTTTAAAAGATGTGAATCTTCCTCAGGCTGGTCTTGAACCTGTGAGCTCAGGTAGTCCACCCACCTTGGTCTCCCAGGGTACTAGGATTACAGGTGTGATCCATTGTGCCTGGACACAATGGCATAGTATTTTAAATTGCACACAAACTTTATTGGCCACCGTGTAAACAAAATTTTTGCAGAGACAGGGTCTCACTGTTTTGTTTTTTTTTTTTAAAGAGTATTTTCCACCAGACCCCCTGGCTCATGCCTGTAGTCCCAGCTACTTGGGAGGCTGAGATGGCAGGATTGCTTGGGCTCAGGAGTTTGAGATCATCTGGGGTAGTATAGTGAGAGCCTTTCTCAACACCTCCCACTGCCAATCCACAGTTAGATGAACTCACAGATATGGAGAGCTGCATTTAGGCTGCTTTTGTTTGTTTTCTTCCTGTCATTGTCTCACTTTCCTCTGGATTCCCTTGCTCTGCTTGTTTGGTATGTGTCCTTGATGTTAGCAGCTTTCATCAAATATTTGGCCATCCTCAGGCAGGTGGTGTATGTTTAGGGGTGAGGCTCATAGTTGGTTGAGTAGCCCTAGAGGTTTAGTGCAGGGCTCCCAGTTGGGCTGACTGTAAATCCCATGCATGAGGAGGAGGAAACGTATATTCCCATTGCTGGTGTTCTGTAAGCAGAACTGGGGGAGGAGGGCTAGAGTGTACAATTGTTTAAAGCCTGTCATTCACTGATGTTGCCAGTCTTGTGCCTCAAACCTATTTTCTGATGTGCTTGATTTCTCTGAGTACAGAGTCTCTATTCATTGTCTCCCGACAAATATGCCTTTGGTATCTTTATGGCTAGGGTAGTTGCCAGACTGTGTGGGGTTTGGGCTGTAATTTGGGGTTTTATTTTTATTTATTTATTTTTTTGAGACAGAGTCTCACTATGTTGCCCTCAGTAGAGTGCTGTAGTGTCACAGCTCACAACAACCTCTAACTCTTGGGCTTAAGCGATTCTTTTGCCTCAGTCTCCCAATTAGCCAGGACTACAGGCGCCTGCCACATGCCTGGCTGTTTGTTGTTGTTGTTTGGCAGAGCCAGGCCGGGTTCCAACCCGCCAGTTGCGGTACATGTGACCAGCGCCCCAGCTGTTGAGCTGTAGGTGCCAAGCTTAATTTGGGGTTTTAACACCTTTATTGTTTCTTTAAACTAACTCAGAAAACTTTCAGGTATAGTACAAATAATTTCATTTACTCCATCATTTGACAGTTGTCATGAAATCTCTTCTTTTTTGAATATCGTACATTTTCCCTACAAACAGAGGTGGTATTTTGTGTAATAGCAATGCAACCATCAAAGTCAGCATTTTAATATGGATGCATTACTGCTGTCTCCTCCACACTTCGGCATGTTTCTCAGTAGTGTTCTTTATTGGGAAAGGATGCAGTCTAGAACTACTTAACACGTTTTATGTGTTTTTTTGCTGTGTTGATCTAGAACAGTTTCTCAGCTGTTCTTTTTTTTTTTTTTTTAGATTACCCCCTAATGCATGTTTAGTGTTTCCTCCTTAGAAAATCTTTGGCAGGAATGATACTGTGTTTTGATGAAGTCCAATTTCTTAGTTTCTTCTATAGCTTGTGCATTTGTTTATGAATTCTAAGAAGGCTGTCTAATGTCCTGTTCTTTTCAATGGAGAATGGCATTTAGAAGCCAAGATCTGAGCATTAGGTCATTTCCAGGCTCTCAGAGTGGATAAAGCTGGAATATGTGTATGTCCTAGGCCTTTCTGAGTTCCGCGATGCAGTAGCTAGTTTCTTTGGCATCTCCAACTGTAGACACTTGTCCTGTGGCTTCCTTCATTCTCCTAAATCTGCTTCCACTGTGTCATCATCTTTCCATTGTCTAAAAAATTGTTTGTCACTGTCTCCTTTTATTTTTAGTGAAATTTTGTGAGCGAACAGAGGTAAATGTATGGATTATTGGATATGTTGAATATATATTTGGTGAAGCTCTAATATTCTTTTAAACTAGTTTTTGTCTTTTGTTTTTGCTGTCTTCCTCAGCCCTTTCTGTTATACCTGCTCCAGTCCTGACTACTGTGTTGCTGCTTGTCATCGTCCATGATTCCCATTTCTGTGGAATAAAGACCAAATTTACTGTTCAAATTCTCTTTTTTATCTGATACTAGCATGTCTTTCTCATCTCCTTTTCTGCAGTCCTTCCATCTTCCCACCTCTCCAGAGCCATTCTAAGTAGCTTACATTTCCCTACATGTGTTAGGCTCTTCTACGTTCCTCTCAAGCATATTGTGCTGCTTTAATAACATTTTCTATAGAGCATAGAGTCTGGCATATAGTAGGTGTTTGATGCAGCATTGGCATACCAGTGGGGGGTCAGGGACTTACCCCACTGATGGTTTGTGTTTGAATGCTGTGTTGTCCCACATAAATAAATGCATGAAGAAAGCACTGGTTGGGGGTCAGCCCATGACCCCTCATTGGAATATTTCTATAAACAAATGCTACTTCCTCTAAAATAATAATGCCATGCAAACTTTTTGTTGCACATTATTGTTTTCCAAATACCATACTATCATGTATTTAATTTAATTCTCAAAGCAATTCTGAGAGCCATTATTAATCTTATAAGTGATGTTCGTTAAACTGCCCACAGTTACATAGCTGTAGATGTTAAAATTAAATTTAACAAATGTTCATGTGCCTATACCTGTTTTATATGGTATGGATAGTTGGGGAATAAAGTAGATGAAAATGCCTCTAATGGAACCAATGGAACCAATATTAAAATGCTTACACTTCAACCCAAGGTTGGTTTGGGAGGAGGTCTTTTGTAACCTTTAGTTACTCATCTCAGATGTCATCTCCTTTATTATTTCTAACCCTCCTGGAAGGAGGCAGGGAAAGGGTAGAGGGAATAGGTCTATTTACTTTTCTCATCAGTTCCTATCTTCTGTTTTCTTTACTTTGTTATAAATACCATTTATAAAATTACTATTTGTCTTCAAGGGCTGTCTTGGTCTTTTTTTTTGAGACAGAGCCTCAAGCTGTCCTCCTGGGTACAGTGCTGTGGCATCACAGCTCACAGCAACCTCCAACTTCTGGGCTCAAGCGAGTCTCCTGCCTCAGCCTCCTAGGTAGCTGGGACCACAGGCGCCTGCCACAACGCCTGGCTGTTTTTTTGGTTGCAGCCATCATTGTTGTTTGGCGGGCCCGGGCTGCATTCGAACCCGCCACCTTAGGTGTATGTGGCTGGCGCCTTAGCCACTTGAGCCACAGGCGCCGAGCCTGTCTTGGTCCTTTTATGCTGCTATTAACAAAATGCCATAGACTGAGTAATTTATAAAGAGCAGAAATTTATTTCTCACAGTTCTGGAGGATGGGAATCCCAGATCAAGGTGCTGGGAGTATTGGTGTCTAGTTAGGATCTGGTCTTTGCTTCCAAGATGGCACCTGGCATCCTTCATAGGAAAGGAGTCCTCACATTGTGCAAGGTCAGAGGGCAAAAAGGACTAGATTCTCTCCTTCAAACCTTTTTTGTAATGGCATTAATCTGTTTGCGAGGGCAGGGTCCTCATATCCCAAACACTTCCCAACACTGTTGGATTAGAGATTAAGTTTCTAACACATGAATTTTGGGGGGCACATTTAGATCATAGCAGGACCATAGCAGAGCCTTTGCTAGATTGAGCTTCTTTGGGCAGGCACTCTTTTTCTTGTACCCAGAATGCCTCCCACATAATATGTAATATTCTCAATAAATGAGTGCCTTAATAAAGACATATCCATGGTTGTCATTCATAATACGTAATGGTGCTCTACATTACTCATGACTGCCTATTTGTAAGGATATGGACCAGTTTTAAAAATTCCGATCTGTATTGTTAGTTGAAAGCACATGCTCTCAAAGAGGTGACCCATGGGTAAATTTTTACTGAAGTTTAATAAACAAGCTTTGTTTCTGGGTGTGTGTAGACCTTAGGTCTGGAGGTGGAGGCTTGACACAAATATTAACTATTTTGTAGTCCAGTTAACTTCTTACTTGTTAAAGATGTATGCTATTCTGAGATGTTAGATTTTATCAGCTCCCCCCCCCCGCCAAACTCAAGAAAATAAATTATTTCAGGAGAGGTAGAATGTTTACTTTCAAATTTGCAAATGGATTCATTGTACTTTTTCCCATTACATTTGTCGAAATGCAGAATGTTGAGGTTACCTATTGCTGCTTAGCAAACCATGGCAAAATTCGGTGGCTTAAAACAGCAGCCCTCGTTCCTTTGCTCCAGTTTGGGTGGTGCTTTTCTTCATTGCATGTGGCAGCTGCTGGCACTGGAAAGTCCTAGCTGATTTACTCCCACACGTGTGTGGTGCTGGGGTATCTTCCTGTACATGGTCTTTTTTCCTGGCTAGCTTGGGCTTTCTGCAGTTGGACTTTTTTGGGGTAACTGGTTTCCAGAGGTGTCAAAAGTTAAAGCCACTAGGCCTTAAGACTTATGCCTGGAACTGGTACAATGTCATTTCCAGCAGATTCTGTAGGTCAAAAGCAAGTCACAGGCCTCCCAGATTTAATGGGAGGAGGGGAACTGTACATGATGTGGATATTAGCAAGAGTGGTTTATTAGGGAACCAAGGAACATTACCACATGAATGAAGTATCATTCTGAAGGGAAAAAAGGTGACCCTTTTTTTTTTTTGTAGTTTTTGGCTCAGGCTGGGTTTGAACCCACCACCTCTAGTATATGGTACTGGCACACTACTCCTTTGAGCCACAGGTGCCACCCAAAAAAGGTGACCTTTTAATTGTCTAGTCTTACTGGCCAATTCATTTTATTTTATTTTTTGAGACAGAGTCTCACTTTGTCACCTGTGGTAGAGTGCCATTGTGTCATAGCTCACAGCAACCTCAAAATCTTGGGCTCAGCTATCCTCTTGGCTGAGCCTCCCAAGTGCCTGGGATTACAGGTGCCACCACAACACCCAGCTGGTTTTCGTCATTCTTTTTATTTATTTATTTTTTAGTTGAGAAAGAGTCTCACTTTGTTGCCCTTGGTAGAGTGCTGTGGCATCACAGCTCACGGCAACCTCAAACTCTTGGGCTCAAGTGATTCTTTTGCCTCAATCTCCCCAAGTAGCTGGGGGTACAGGTGCCCACCACACAACTCCTTGTCTCAAACTACTGAGTTTAAGCAATCCACCAACCTTGGCCTCTCAGAGTGGCAGGATTACAGGTGTGAGCCACGGTGCCCCATCACCCACCTGGTTTTAGAGTCAGGGTCTCACTCTTGCTCAGGCTATCCACCTGCCTTGGCCTCCCAGAGTGCTAGGATTACAGGAACCACCACGCCCTGCCTATTAATTTAATTTAATTTAATTTTTTATTCACTCTGTCACCTTGGGTAGAGTGCCATGGCATCATATTTCACAGCAAGCTTAAACTCCTGGATTTGAGCAATCTTCTTGCCTCGGCCTCCAGAGTAGCTGAGACTATTGACACCTCCCACAACGCCTGGCTAGTTTTTCTATTTTTAGTGGAGATAGGGTCTTGCTCTTGCTCACTCAGGCTGTTCTCCAGCTCCTGAGCTTGGGTAATCCACTTGCTTCAGCCTCCCAGAGTTTAGATTATAGGCGTGAGCCCCCTCACCTGGCTGCCAATTCATTTTATAATACAGCAATGTAATCGTATGTCTTTTTTGTGGTAAGTAAATTCAAAGAGCTATATAATATTAATATAATTTTTCACCTTCAGTTAAACTGAAAATTGATAGGTTTATAAATACTAATTTGGGAATAGGGGAAAAAAGGATAAATGAGTACTTTATGGGATACTCAGCTCTAAGTTGCACCTAAGTTAAAGTACCAAATGTACTAGTACATTGGGGGGGAATTTTTTTTTTTTTGCGGTTAACATTTTTTGTTCAGCAAAAATTGTGTAATTAATATTAAGAGTAAATTATTTTGGCATGTTGTAGATAAAAATGCTAAGGATAGTCTATTGAGAGACAAGCTTTGGAATTAATTAGAAACACAAAATTGACCAACCCTAATTGATGACACTTTTGTTTCCTCTAAGCATAAGCCAGATAAAGTGTTACCATAACTTTGCTGCACTCCGTTCTTAGAAGCTCTTAGGTACACATTTAGTCACAAATGACATCTCTGTTCCAGAGGAGTAGCCTATACTTCTCATTGGCAAGCTAATCCAGTAAAAGGAAGCTCTTTCTTAAATATCATCAGGCCTTTTGGATTCTGAATTCTTACTTTTTTTTTTTTTTTTTTTTGAGACGGAGCCTCAAGCTATCCCCCTGGGTAGAGTGTCATGGCATCACAGCTCACAGCAACCTCTAACTCCTGGGTTCAAGCGAGTCTCCTGCCTCAGCCTCCCAAGTAGCTGGGACCACAGGCGCCCGCCACAACGCCCGGCCATTTTTTGGGTGCAGCCATCATTGTTGTTCGGTGGGCCTGGGCTGGGGATTTGAACCCGCCACCTTAGGTGTATGTGGCTGGTGCCTTAGCCGATTGAGCCACAGGCGCCGAGCCTGAATTCTTACTCTTAAGTCCCCAAATTTGACCATGTGACAGAATTGCCTGGGGTCCTTATTCAAAATGCAGGCTTAGGCTTTACTTTTTAGACATTCTGAGGGTTATGTCTCTGAATCTGAATTTTTCACAGCACCCTATGGGTGATTCTGATGTAGCTGTCAATAGTATGGGAATCACTATTTTAGATAGTCTGTGCCTCATACCTTATGTTTAAGTGCATAATTAATACCTGCCTAGCTATGGTACTTCACAGGGTTCATAGAGCATGAAATGAGTTGTATTTGAAATAATTTCATAAACTAAAAAGTGTTATAAAAAATGTTAGATGGTACTATAAATCAAGTGTATGTGAAGTATTGTGCTGATTTGTACAGTAGTCCTAAAAAGTAAGCAGTGTGTGTTAATCCCCATTTAGAAATAAAATGGAACACAATATATAGAAATCTAGGCTTCTTTATTTTGCGTAATTGAACAGGGACTCAGAAGTTATCTGTCCAGTGTACAGGTACTTCTGTCTTTCATAGCTAAGATGCCAGCTGTCAGTCAGCTTGATGCTTCAGTGCAAACATGTTCTGTGTCATCTGTGTGGAACATGGTGCTTTGGACTTGGGGATGCCAAGCTGGTAAGGAGGTTACATTTTATCTAGTAGAGGACAGGAGGCTTACAGATCATGATCATGTTCTTAACAGTCATTTTCTTTTTAAGAATGAATCACATAACCATAACAAGACAAGTTCAGTGGAAGGGAGAGGTCATGTGAGGTGGTTCTCGTATGAAGAGACAGCTTGAGACAAGGGGAGAGACCTGTAGAGGGAACAGGTACTAGGAGGACATGTCTCTTTCTCCAGGTGCCGTTGTCAGGACCATGTAGACAAGTAAAATATAGAGAAACTTGCATAGATTAAGGGTAAGGGAAATAAAACTAAGATTGACTGTGCAGACCATATGATAGGCACTTTATGCATGTCTCTTCAGTCAATCCCAGCAGTCTTGTGAGTTGAGAGAGGGAATATCCTTTAGTGGAGAGAGTATGGGATTTTAAAAACCTATAAGCAATGGGTGATAATGGAGCCAAATTTGGATTGTGTGTAGATATAAGTGACTTATCCTTGTGAATCAGTTTTATCAGATTCTTCCTCCTTTTTCAGTACATTAATCTTGCCTTGATTTTGATGAAGGGCATGATTGTTGCTAACCCATTATGACATTAGACACAGAGATGTGTGGGTTTATTATCAAGGTAGAGAGTGCAGGCAGGAGGAAAGCAGTGTGGGAGTACTGCAGGGTTTGGTAGTAGGGGATCTTTGTAGGAAATATAAAGGTTGGTTTATTTGATAAATACTGTATTAGATGTTAGTAATAAAGTACTGAAAACCTCCCAAATATGGTTTGTGCCTTCATGTCATTGATAACCTTGGTTTGGTATTCTAACATTTGCTGTTTGTAATAAAATATGTGAGAACTCTCTTGACTAGTACTGTATAAGTATTGGGTTTCATTGAACATGAGATGGTGTTTATACATTATAAGCATTACATGTCTTCCAGTGGCTGTGTCTTTTTAAAGCTTAAAGGCACTCAGTCAAAAAGCAGTAAGATTGCAGATCATGCCAAATGAGATATTGACATAAATTACGTAGTTTTTTGTCCAACAATGCAAGTTATCCAAGAGTACAAACACAGGTTAGAGCACTTTTTGTGGGTGACATTTGCAGAACATACATATTTTAAGAAAATTTGAAAATGTTTTTCTTACCTCCTTATATTTTCTGTGGCTGCTGTAACAAATTAGCACAAATTTAGTGACTTAAAACAACAGAAATTTATTCTCTCACAGGGCTAGAGGCCAGAGTCCAAGATCAGTATCACTGAGCCTAAACCAAGATGTCTGCAGGGCCCAGAGCACAATTTCTCAGGCAACTCTAGGAGAGATCCTGTTCCTTGACTTCTCTAGCTGTTAGAGGCTGCCAGCACTTCTTGACTTGTGACTGTCAGCATTACTTGACTTAAGGTAGTATCACTTCAAATTCTCCTTCATGGCCATGTTGCCTTTCTTCTGTGTCAAATCTCTTTCTGCCTCTTTGTTGTAAGAACACTTGTGATGGGACTTAGGGCCTACCTTGATAATACAGGATAATTTCCTTACCCAAGATCCTTAATCATATCTGAATCATATCTTTTTTCCCAAATAAGATAACATTTATGGATTCCAGGGATTAGGATGCAGATGTCCTTGGGGAAGTATTTTATCAATTTACCACACACCTATAAATTAAAGAGTAGGAAGGTTGCTTTTGAAACAGTAACTTTTAGATATGTCCTAAGTATACCTCCAGTTGTAAGAATTCATAATAATTTTGTAGCTTGCTTCCAGGGATTAGGATGTCCTTTGGGGGAAGAGCGTTTTTCAATTTACTACATTCCTATAAATTATAAGAGTAGGAAAGTTGAAATAGGAACTTTTAGATATAAGTGTACTTTCAGCCATAGCAAGAATTCATAATAATTTTTTAAGTTTTCAGTGTTTGCCTAATGATTCTAATTTGGTAGCTCCTTATACATTGCTATTTATAACAGTGATTTTGAACTGCTTGTCTCTAAATAATGGAAGTTATTGTTCTTTTAGGGCTGGGTCAAGCTGACAATAGTAATTTTTATCAAGAATTTATTAAAAATGGGTTAATTTAGGGGAATGACAAATGATTAGAACTTATTTTTAGTGATCTAGTTTTAATTTATTAACTGAGAAGTTGCAGAGTTCAGGAGTAAGAAAATATGTACTATGATACTATGATGATACTTTTTCTAAAGTTGCTTGGTTGAATCATTGTTGAAAATAGATAGGTTGTTATAATTGGACTGTAGTATTCTTTTTTTTTTTTTTTTTTTGAGATAGAGTCTCACTATGTCACCCTTGGTAGAGTGCCACCATGGTGTCCCAGCTCACAACAACCTCAAAGTCTTGGGCTCAAGTGATTCTCTTGCCTCAGCCTCCCAAATAGCTGGGACTACAGGTGCCTGCTGTAGTGCCTGGCTATTTTTTGGTTGTAGTTGTCATTGTTTGGCGGGCTTGGACTGGATTCGAACCTGCCAGCTCTGCTGTATGTGGCTGGCACCTTAGCATACAGGTGCCTGCCATAGTGCCTGGCTATTTTTTTTTTTTTCCTTTTTGTTATTGTTGTCATTATTGTTTAGCAGGCCCCGGTCAGGTTCAAACTCACCACCCATGGTGTATGTGGCTGACGCCGTAACTCCTGTACTATGGGTGCTGAACCATGGACTGCATTAGTTTTATTATACTGTATTGTGTTAATTTGGTTGTTCTAATATAGCTTATTTTGAATTAAATATGAGCACATATTCAGTGATGTTATTAAGAAAAGATAAGATGTTCACATTCGGAATGGAAAGTGCTAGTGAGTGTTTTGCTGTCATGTGCCAGTCGTGAACATAGAGTGTGTTGCGTGTGTGGATGTATTAATTTTTTTTTTTCTTTTTGGAGACAGAGCCGCAAGCTGTTGCCCTGGGTAGAGTGCTGTGGTGTCACAGCTCACAGCAACCTCCAACTCCTGGCTTAAGTGATTCTCTTGCATCAGCCTCCCAAATAGCTGGGACTACATACAGGTGCCCACCACAATGCCTGGTTGTTTTTTGGTTGTAGTTGTCATTGTTGTTTGGCAGGTGTGGGCTGGATTCGAATCTGCCAGCTCTGCTGTATGTGGCTGAGCTACTTGAGCTACAGGCACTGAGCCAGTTGTGTATTAATTTTAATACTTGATTTTTTTCTTGAACCTGTCCTTCCTCATTCTTTAAGAGATAGATACTTTCTTTTATTGCTTTAAACATTCTTAAGATAGATATTTTGTATTTCTTTTTAGATCTGTTACTTCTTATTCCATAGGCGTGAAATTTGGTTATTCTTTGTAGGTTACTATGTATGAGCTCTTCCTCATAGACAATTTGAGGGTGTTCTCCATTTTGAGAGATGCCCACATTACACATCTGTTTTCAATATTTAGAGGCAATATTGTTCCAAATCTTACTTTACACTGACACTTTTAAATTCAAATCTGTAGTTTTTACCTGCTCTTCCTTTGTGCATTTCTTGGCAGGTTTTTTTACATATTATATAAAGTTTCATTATTTTTGTTCAAGCCCAGCCCTGGGTAGAGTGCCACAGTGTCACAGCTCACAGCAACCTCCAACTCTTGGGCTTAAGTGATTGTCTTGCCTCAGCCTCCTAAGTATCTGGGACTACAGGCGCCTGCCACAACGCCTAGCTGTTTTTGGTTGCATTGGTCATTGTTGTTTAGCAGATTTGGTCTGGGCTTGAACCCGCCAGCCTCGGTGTATGTGACCAGCACTGTAACCACTGAGTACGGGCACCAAGCCGTAAGCCCATATTTTAAACAACTTAGAATTTATTTTTATTTTAATAAAAATAAAAATCTTGTAATGAAATGACAAAGAAAAAATTACTCATTTATGAAGATTTACCCATTTATTTACTGTTTTTGGTTCTTTTCATTCCTTTGTGTAGATTTTTATTTCCATTTGGGATCATCATCTTCGTCCTGTGGAAATTATACTCTTTAACATTTCTTGTAGTGTAGGTGGCTGGCAAAGACTTCTCGCAGGTCTCTTTCCACTCCCCTCTTTTCTTTTAAAAATTTTATCTACAAATGTCTGCTTCACCATTGTGTTTAAAGATTATTTCCATTGGGTATATTATTGTGGATTAATATTTTTGTCTGTCAGCACTTTGATGGTGGTGTTCCACTGTCTTCTAGAGACCATTGTTTGTGATGAGATGTCTGTGGTCATTACTATTCCTATTCTCTGTGTCATTTTTTTCCCCTGGCTGCTTTTAAGATTTTTCTCTTTATTTTTGATTTTAAGGTGTTTGTCTATGATGTGCCCAAATGTGGTTATAAGTTGAGGAGAATTTAACCATAATTTCCTCTGAAATTTGTCTACCCTTTTGTAACTTTCTTTTTCTGTGATAGCAATTATGTGTTATAAAATTTGATATTCCCCAGGTCTCTAAGGGTCTTTTCATCTTTCTTCAGTTTTTTTTCTCTCTTTAGAGTGGATAATTTCTATTGATCTGTCCTCATGTTTACTGACTTTTTTTCCCTGCCGTCTTCAATATGCTATTAAACCCAAAGCCATCTAGTAATTTTTTAATTTTGGTTGTTATTCAGTTTTAGACTTTTCTTTCCTTCTTTCTTTCTTTCTTTTTCTTTTTTTTTGAAACAAAGGCTCATTATGTTGCCCTTGGTAGAGTGCCATAGCGTCACAGTTCACAGCAGCCTTTAACTCAGTGGTTCTTAAACTTCCTAATGCCATGACCCTTTAATATAGTTCCTCATGTTGTGGTGACCCCCAGCCATAAGATTACCGTTGCTACTTCATAACTGTAATTTTGCTACTGTTACAAATCATAATGTAAATATTTGATATGCAGGAGACCCCCCAAAGGGTCTCGACCCACAGGATGAGAACCGCTGCTCTAACTCTTGGGCTTAAGTGATTCTCTTTCCTCAGCCTCCCAAGTAGCTGGGACTACAGGTGCCTGCCACAGTGCCCAGCTGTTTTTTGGTTGCAGTTGTCGTTGTTTAGCTGGTCCTGGCTGGTTTTGAACCCACCAGCCTCCAGGGATGTGGCCAGTGCCATAACCACTGTGCCACGGGCGCCAAGCCTGAGACTTTTCTTTTTGTTCTTTTTTTATAGTTTTTATTCTGTGACAGTCCCTTTTCTTTTCACACGTTAAAAACCATATGTTTCTATAAATTTATCAACATAATTCTTTGAATGTATCAAAGAGCAGCCTTAAAGTCTTGGATAAATCTAAAATCTGTTCTAAACTGGGGTTAATAGGTTTTCTCCTTCACTGTGGATCATATTTTTCTGTTTGCTTGTCTACTAATTTTTGATGAATATTGTTCTCTTTTAAGTGTAAATTTTTGTTCTGGAGTCTGGTCACCTTACACCTTAGATTTGTGTAGGCTTAGTTTTAAACTTTATTAAGGCAAGATCTGTGAAAAGTTTCAGAAAACACCTTGCCCTTTCTAACATGGGGAGACATGACTTCCAACCTGGGTATTCTGTGTGTATGTATTCTGTCTGGATTTGGTTTTGATATTATTAGTACTAGTCTGGGGTAGGCTGTACTCTAGAGGGTGGCCCTTGGTCTTAAAAGAGGAAGGGAATGTTAAGGTGGTATGTATTAGTCAAGATTCTCCAGAATCATAGAACCAATATAAATTAACTATTATAAGGTATTAATTAATGAGATTTCTCTACTATAGTTGGACAGGGACCACAAATGCCCCAAGTCTGCTATCAACCTCAACCTCTAAGCAGTCACTGTGCCTCAATTGGTTTCACCCTGTCCCTGTGCATTCTGGTTCTCACAGGTCCCCTCCACAGACTTCTGGAGATCCTTTCTAACAGCTCACTTCTCTCGGGTGCCTTGCTTCCTGGAATATTCTTTGGCTTCTGGGAACTCTAATCTTTACCTTCACATTTCAGCATGACTGTCATGCTTTGCTTGGACTCTTAGCTGCTTCTACTGTGTTCGGAAATTGTCCTTAGAGAACAGGACAATATTAATATTTTGCTCAGTTTTATGGTTGTTTACAGTGGGAAAGCCAGTCAGTACTAGTTATTTCCTCATAGCCAGAAGCAGGATATTTGAGGATTACTGTTTAATACTTGTTAGGTGTATAGTTCATTTGTATGTGCTTGAAGGAATATAAAGATTAATACAGTTAGGTTCCTGTTGAGCAGGGCTGGGGTGGGATTGTGAAGTAGAATGTATGAATACAGAATGGTTCAGTACAAACAAGTATACAGCTTCAGGATTGCAAAAAAAAAAAAAAATTACTCTTATGGCATGAGCATTCTTAAGGAGTATAGAATCTAAGGTGAAAAAGAATTGCCTCAGTGGTGGAGAAAATTTCTTTTACATTTTAGCTCTTCCCTGATCATAGTTCCATGGAGTAGGCAGATTTTTTAATACTGTTTTAATGCTGAGGGCCTTTGGGCGAAGATCAAGCCAGTTGAGTAGACTTGAGAGCAGTCAAATCCCAATTCCCACCAGGTTGGAATCATGGCCAAGGCAGATGCTCTGGGTCCCAGGCTCTGCAGGAATGATTGAGGACTGCCATTCATGAAGCAACTGTCCCCTTATTGGATGCCTTTATTCTTTGTTTATTCTCTGCTTTCTTGTAACATTGTGCTTATTCTTTTAGTCCTGTTTCTTTGAACTATAGGGAGCAAGCCAGTTCATTCCATCTTTGTGAGACTTGCTTATTATTTACTTTTTGCATTTAATTTTTCTATTAAAAATAATATTTGCTGTAGGCAACCATCTTCCCGTCTTCCAGCCTTTGGCACGGTAGAGGAAAAGAAAGATACGGTACAGCGAGACAGCTTAGGAACACGTGTGCTCATCCCACCATCATTTTCTAGTTTGTGCATTGCCTAAATGAATCCTGTCTTCAGGTTGGCGTTTCCAAGGTTTTGCACCCCAGCCGCTTTGTTTGCCCATCTGTGGTTTGTGTGAGGTCACAGAGGGGACAGGGTGAAGTTGTCTGGTCAGTGCTGTATACTCCCAAAAGGCAAGAACTACCCAGACATACAGATCTTTGAAGGACCAAAGGAAAAGGAAAAAACTAGCCCCTAAACCAGGCCATCTCCTAGAAGTGATTGACTACAAAATAAAAATTGGTTTCTGTGACTGAGGGCACAAGGAAAAGGTCTTTAGCTCTGTATAAGACAGCATATTCAAGGTTCAAAATATCCCACTGTCCTGTTTACCCTGAACCTCCTCTGCTCTTCCAATTGCAAGGATGCTCCAAGTTGATGAAAGAAGGGCCATGTGGGAAATTAAACATATTTACTTGACCCCAAATAACAGCCAGGCATTTTGGTGCAAGCCACAGGCTAGCAGGGAGCAGGAGGGAACAGTATTACTGCATGGCTTTCAATAGGTCCTCTGTATCTCTTAATACCCAATATTGATGGCAGTAGGATACATTTAAGAACTGGTGGCTTGGCCTGAGAAATCACTCTTTGGTGGGACTGGAACAGGCTCATAAATAAGTGCACAGAACTCGTGGCATGCTGAGATCATGTGCTCTTCTTAGAACATGGTCATCCTCCTAGGAATGAGTGTCTTACCTTACTAAGTTCCAACAAGGAAGCCTTCCATTCTAGAATATCTCTTCTCCATGGTATCAGGGTTGGCTTTCCAGATTGCACTGTGCACTCATCTCTGTGCCTTTGTTCCCAGAGCTCTGTGAGGCTCATCCAAGGACACTTCCATTTCTGTGTACTCCATGTCCAAGTTCAGAGGATCTTAATTGTTTATTGGTTTCATTGTATGGTTTCCAGCATCATCATTGTAACTGTAATGACTCTTGGCTTCCATATTGGGATCTGACATCTTCTTGTTGGTCTTGCCTTTCTCACAAATAGTATTTGACCCCAACTACCAGGGTGGCAGTTACTGCTCTGATGACAATCACTGCAGTAAGTCCCTTTTTCTATGGGGCATGAAAGACTGACTGGTAGTGTGTTACTTTGAGGGACACTTCTGATGATGTTGGTTCTATTGAAGGCTGTGCAGTAATACTGTCCTTCCTGACCCTTGCTAGCCTGCGGCTTGCACCAGAATGCCTGACTGTCACTCAAGGTCACTTGGTGGAAAGGTTTGCCCTCCTTTTGTCTGTAAAACCTGAAGGTGATTGGACTAGACCCTTCATGGAACATGGAAACATGATTTCCTTCCCAGTCTCCATTGCCTCATTCAATAGGATGGAAAGCTTGACTTCGCTTACAGGGGCTATCACTTTGGTCCTCAGAACCTTGCTGAACATTTTGGTCTGGGAAATGGCGATTTTATCCATGACACACTGGTATTCCACATCCTTGGTGGGGTTATCTTTGAATACTGCAGGATCATTTGAGTGATTTATACAGCTCTCCAAAACTGTTTGCTTTTAAAAGCTGATACGAAGTAGGTGAAGTTCTGTTTATTGATTGGCAACTGGTTTCTATGGTTTGACCTTTTATGACCTCAGACTCTGCATCATCAGAAATCCTTGGTGCGGAGAGCGTTTCACACACCACTATCCGGACCATGTTGCTTTTCTTGACTACTTTGTTGATGATTGCAATGCAGGTGTATGTCCCACTGTCCCACTCTGAGGCTATCTTGGTAAAATTTTGAGCTTGTGACACAATTGTGTCTTCCTTTTTGAGGATGAAATTGGATGGAGGTATGCCTGAGATGGAGCATGACAGGTTCAAGATCTCACCTTGGTCCAGATGTGAAGAGGAAAATTCCAGCTTTGGCTTGGAAAATAGTTACGTTGACCATGGTGCTGCCGACCTTGGATATGTGGCTGGACTCTACTTTGCACGTGTAATTGCCGTTGTATTCCACAAAGGCCATGACTGAGTAGATGGCCTGTCTACTGTTGGCCACAATTACCTTGTCCTTCTGGATAATGATTTCTGGAAACTCTGGAGCCATGTGCATCACTTGAATGGTGCACTTAATGAAGACTGATCTCCTGTGGTCATTCCAGCAGGGCTGATGTGGAACTTTGGAACAGAGAGGGATTCCCTCACAGTGACCATTTCACTCCTGAGGCCTCCAGTTTGATTCTGGACATGATCCTAGCTTGACAGTGGAATATTAGGACGTGGTCCTACTCCTCAATGGGGAATTCCAGTGTCACAAAATTCTAGTCCCAAGAATTCTTCTTTCTTTTCTGCTTGACAGATTTTGAATTTAGTTTAAGTTTTTAATTGCGAAATGTATTGGGCCCTTTTTCTGTGGGATAGAACAATGTACCATCACAGCCCTGCCTTCTATGGCCTCCTCCTTGTCCAGCATCAGGCTGGGACTGGGCATACTTTTTTCACTGACACCTGGTATTTTTGGGTGGTTTTCAGAATCACATTGCATTTGTAAGAGCCTGAGTCATAGACTTGGGTTTGGGGAATAAACTTTGCGTGTTCTCAATGGAGGAGATGTTGTAAAACAGCGCGTCTTACCTGGTAGAAGACCATGAGATGCTAAGGCTTGACATGCGAGGTGGTGCTGATATCTACCATGCACTGCAGGGTCAGGTCCTGCCTGTCGTTCACCGTCCAGTTGGGCATGCTCTTCATGTGGACAGTGTTGATGGTCAAAGCTGTGGGTCTGGTCTGCCTGAGTGCCCCTCTCCAGCTCATCCTTCTCTCCCTCCAGAGGCGACCGCTATTGAGGCTTGCTTATTTAAAGGCATCTATTCAGTTTCTTCAGTTTTTCCTTGTCTTGACTGAATTAGCCTCAGTATTTCCAGATCTCCACTCGCCTGATTACTTTCTCACCAACTCTTATGTGGACCTAGAAATTAAAAGAATTGTGAGCTTAAGAAACTTTACAAAGACTACAAATTTAGGTCTAACCTGTAAAATTGTTGGAAGGGTTATTTCTGATACTCCTTTCTTCAAATCTAAATTGGTTTCTCTCAACATATTCTCTTTCAGCAATCTGGACTTTCCCCATATAACATGTTTTGTAGTTAACTTATTAGTGTGATTTTTGTCTGTTTCCCATATTACATTTTTGGATCATGAGGGGGAGGCACAGTGATAGTCTTACCCTTTGCCTCCAGTGGTTGGCATGTATTTGTTGGAAAAAAAGAATGATGAAAATGAAACTCTGTGTTAATTCATCATCTGATTTTTAAGATAATATTTGTGTGTTCGATTATGTAAAATATTTCTCAGTTTTATCAAGAGGCATAATGGTTACCATTTTTGGCGTTATTAGAATGTGTACAGATGCACACATAGCTAGCTGCCCTCTTTCAGCTCTCTCCCCCTACCCCACCCTCTCCATATCCAGTGGAGTGGCCTGACCAGAGAGGGGCGCTATAGGTTGGCTATTTTTTTTTTATTTGTATGTGTGCCTTATTTTGTGCCTTTTCATTTACATATGTTGTCATGTTTTTGTTATATACAAATACATGTATACATGTAGGATGAATAATCCTTATTCAAGTGTTTTGGGTCAGAAATGTCTTGAGGATGGGTCCCAAGTCTAAACATGGTTTTATATAGGCCATATACACGTAGCCTGAAGTTAATTTTTTTATAGTATTTTTAAATAGTTTTGTTTAAGAAACAAAGTTTTGGTTGCAGCCTGTTACATGAAGTTAAGTGTAGAATTTTCCACTTTCAGTGTCATGTAGGCACTGAAAAAATTTTGGGTTTTGGAGCATTTTAGATTTTGGATTTTTGGGCTCGGCACCTGTGGCTCAATCGGCTAAGGTGCCAGCCATGTATAGCTAAAGTGGCAGGTTCGAATCCCCAGCCCGGGCCCGCCAAACAACAGTGATGGCTGCAACCAAAAAATGGCCGGGCGTTGTGGCGGGCGCCTGTGGTCCCAGCTACCTGGGAGGCAGAGGCAGGAGACTCGCTTGAGCCCAGGAGTTAGAGGTTGCCTTGAGCTGTGATGTCATAGCACTCTACCCAGGGGGATAGCTTGAGGCTCCGTCTCA
>CAUYQV010192418.1:0-34612 GCA_963574575.1 Galagoides demidoff | reverse complement strand
CTCCAACTCCTGGGCTCAAGCGAGTCTCCTGCCTCCGCCTCCCAAGTAGCTGGGACTACAGGCGCCCGCCACAACGCCTGGCCATTTTTTGGTTGCAGCCATCATTGTTGTTTGGCGGGCCCGGGCTGGGGATTCGAACCCACCACCTTAGGTGTACGTGGCTGGAGCCTTAGCCGATTGAGCCACAGGCGCCGAGCCTGTGGGGAACTTTTAAAAGCACACTTGTGCTTTAAAGAATTTCACTATGCTTCCAAGAGGGTCACAGAAACCCTCGTTAATCCCAAAGAATTTCTGGGGTTTTTTTATATCCTTTCTTTTCTTTTTCCTCTTTTGAAATCAGAGATGTTGCCATGCCATGGGGCTGAAACAGGGGGAGTTGGTTAGGGAGGGGCGTAATCCCCCTGTAACTCTATATCCACACACACGAAGTGAATGCCCATCACTGGAAGAAAGAAAGTATGGCAGAGCCAGAGTAGTTGTGAATGTTTCTCCCTGCCATCTGCTGATTCCACACTTTCAGTCTCTTTCTTGGACAGCTGTTGGCCAGCTGTCTCAGCCTCCTGAGATAGGTAGAGAGAAAAAGAAATAAAAAATGAATAAACCCCCACAGATGCCTCCATACCCTCCAGACTTTAGGTGGAGTGATGCGATTTAACATTATGAAGACAAGTATTAGTTTCCCTACATGGAGACCCACGTGGTTGAGTAAATACTTGGTTGGGTCTACTTGGTGATTGGCCATCCAAAGCCTGCAGATTTACCAACAGGAGTTGATCTGAATTGCCCTGTTCATGAATGGGGAAGTTGAGGTGGGGGAAAGTTAAGAGCTATATGAATGAAGGACAAAAAGGAGCTGGAAACTGAGGGACTCTGAGAGAGCAAAAGTGTCTCAACAACCTCCCAACGGAACACCAGACAGCAGAGACAAATTTACCCAACTTCTGATAACCAAGGGGAGCATCTTTTGGCAGAGCTTAACTCATCTCAAATGGGAAAAGTGAGAAAACCTGGATTTGGGGGCCTAGGGTGATTTTTAAGATGGGTCTTCCAAAAGAGCAAAATGGTTGCTTAGGCCGAAATTTCTGATGTAATAGCAGTGGATTGAAAAGCATAGTGGGGTGAGGGTTTTGAAGGGAGCCCTGGAGAATAAGCTGTAAGCTCTGGTAAGTAAACTGTTTTAGTGGTTCACCATCTTGTCTTCAAGAAGCAAGTATTTCCTGGAGCAAGTAAGATTTTTTTCATGCTTGTTTGGGTTTCTGTAGAGAAGATAGTGTTGGAACAAGCCAGTGTGGGAAAAAGAAAAGTCGGCAGACCAGACAACAAGGTGTACTGTCAGGGAGACAGTGCTCAAGGAGGGACTTCAGCAGACACCCTGGGGAGCCAGGGCAGACTCAGAGCCACTGGACTTGACAATGAGCAAGAGCATGACCTTCAAAAGAGCAGTGTCAGCAGCAAGAGCATGACCTTCAAAAGAGCAGCGTCAGCAGGAAAGAGTTCAATCCTTTGCTTTATGCAATTCACCCCCAAATCATCCCCTCTAATCCTGTACTTCCTGACATCATGTTCCCAACCTCTTACAAATAATCTATGTCAGACTCCTAAATTCCACTGGTCAACTGAGGAAAGCAAAAGGCCATTTTACGTGAGTAATAGAACTGCGGGTTTGGTGCTACTCACATTCATTTGTAAAACCATATTTTTAACATGCACACAGACAATTTGCCTTCAAGAAGCACTTGTTGCCAGTTTTCTGTTCTGGGTCACAAAGTGGCTCCCAGTTGAGTTTCCAAAGACTGCATATTTGTGGCTGCCTTTCTGGGATAGTGCTAAGAGTGAACCCTACACTCAGCACCTCCTCAAGTAGATTTCTAATGAGAACAATTACGAGAAGGTGCACTAATCCGTTCACACCTAACTAAACATCCATGCTGTTCCTCATTTTAACATCCTTTTAAACCAAGTCACATTGCTCAGCTAGTGTTTGTTTTTAAACCAAGCCTGGTGTCTAGCATCCTTTTTTAAGGTACTGAAATTTCATGCAGGTATCTGTACCGTATGCCTTGAACTTCACTCATCTGTCATGATGAATAGTCTCCCCATGTGTGGATGCCTCTGTTTGCAGAGAGATTCACAGCACTTGCACTCGATCATGCTTTTGGGCATTGCCATTAAATCTAATTACGTTTCTAGAAGCTCAATTCTAAGGAATGTTTGTCAATTACGACTTTCAAGGTTGAATCCCACAAGCTAAACACATTAATTTTATAAGATAGTACCGTCCGGTTCAAGTCTACATTTTATCCAACACTCATAAAAGTTCTTCAAATCATTAACTACTCCCAGTAAAATTATTGTCTGGTCTAGTCAAATAGGACCAGAGCATCACAGCCTACATGACTTCTTACATCCGTGACACTGGGGAGCTTCATAAACATGTCTTATTTTTAACAGACATATTCCAAATTTAATAATGCAAATGGATGAGTCATACGAAGGCAGTGTTAGTGTGGGTATCATTCACGGTTCCTGGAGAAACAGAAACTTAGGAAGGCACCTATGGCTCAGTGAGTAGAGCACCAGCCCCAGATACCGAGGGTGGGGGGTTCAAACCCAGCTCTGGCCAAACTGGATATATCTATATATAAACACACAAATATGCATATATACATGTAAATATATATGCAAATATTTCTGCAGATAGTTACTTTAAGGAATGTGCTTGAATGACTGCAGGGTCCAGCACAGCTAGTCTCTAAGGCCGGTGGCAGGCTAGACGCTCTGGCAGGATTTCCACATTACAGTTTTGAGGCAAAATTTCTTCTTCCTCCAGGAGGCCTCTGTTTTTGCTGTTAAAGCTAAAAGTTATTATCAAGGTTAATCTTTTTTACTTGAAGTCAACTGATTGTCGATATTAATCATATCTATAAAATACTTTGACAGCAATCCCTAGATTAGTGTTTGATTAAATAATTGGGTACTATAGCCTAGCAAAGTTGACACAAAGTTGACCGTCACAGTGTGGCAGAGTCATTATGGATCAAGAACAGTTTCAGTATCAGCAAAGGCTCTATCAGTGGGGGCAGGATATTACCAAGACATTGAGGCACAGCTCCTGCTCTGCAAGAGGAGATTATCTAAAGATAGAAACTGACACTCATGGGAAATTGCATAAATATGCACACGCTACTGCCACACAGCTGAGGAGACACGATCAAGGGGCCAAAACCCAGCGCCGGCTAACTCCTTGACGTCGGCTGTCAAAGCCAATCATCATTTCTTTTAAGCAAACCATACCACATGAATGTAAGAGGTTATCTTAAAGTGAAAAAGTCTCTAATCATACAGATTTTAATTTCACATATTCAGTCTCTATTGTAAAGGCATAAGGTAATTTTTTTTATTAAATCATAGCTGTGTACATTAATGCAGTCATGTGGTACAATGTGCTGGTTTTATATACAATTTGAAATATTTTCACCAAACTGGTTAACATAGCCTTCATGGCATTGTCTTAGTTATTGTGTTAAGACATTTATATTCTACATTTAGAAAGATTCACATGTTCCCTTGTAAGATGAACCATAGGGGAGTTCCCACCAATCACCCTCCCTCCACCCATCCTCCCCCTCCCCTCCCCTCCCTGTCCCCTTAAGATGATGTTTTTAATGTGACAGTACCATATAAAATAATGATGCAAATTCTGACCTGATTCATCAACTTTCCAGCTTCACTAATAATTTTATCAGACAAAAGTGCCCTGCTTAAAGAAATGAGAAAAAAGACGTAAGGAAATTGCTAGACTGACTGGAATCACTTTTATTCTAGTTGCCATATTTCTTTTTCATCCTGGTTTCATTTCCTTTTCTTCATCTAGTGATTTATTTTTTTACTCAGGGTCTTCCTAGGGTTACAGTGCAGTGGCCTCATCATAGCACATTGCAACCTCAAAAGCCTAGGCTCCCCCTGGCAGCTAAAGGTGCACTCAACCATGTCCAGCTAATTTTTTGACTTTCTGTAGAGATAGGGTCTTACTATGTTGCTCAGACTGGTCTTGAACTCCTGGCCTCGAGTGATTGTCCCAGCTCAACCTCCCAAGGTGTTAGGATTACAGGTGAGAGCCACCATGCCTGGCCTATCACCTATCATCAATGATCTAAGTGATCATTGATCACTTAGAAGCTGGAAGAGCAATAACTGAGGTTTCCCAGTCTTCTTAAGAATTCTTTTCTAGAAAACAATACAGAAATCCTGGCTGAGTTTCTGGTCTTTGGTCCTACAAAACTCAGATTCCAGACCCTACATCAACCCTTAGCTAAATGTCCAGCCTACCAAGCTGCCCTACCAGTTTCAGTCTTGCCAGCCTCCAGAATTACGTAAGCCAATTCCAACCAACCAATCACCAGGTAAGAGTATGTCTGTGTGTGTGTGTGTGTGTGTCTGTGTGTACTCTGTCTCTGGAAATCATTGACTAATATAAATTTCTTCCTTAGTTTTCTCATGAATATTTTAGACAAGAAAATACATCTCATTGTAAAAAAAAGCTTCATTTGTATACCTGCTTTGCCATTAATTAGATCATTTATTTCAATAGTGTGAGGTCCCTTAAGTTTTAACCTGAGAGCTTTGACAGGAATTTATTTTACTTTGCCCCATTGGGTAGCCACATTGGGTAGTCATTCATAGACTGCAGCTGGTGAGACTGGACCTTCTCTTTTCTCCTTCCACATACTGCTTCCTTAGTGCCCAGGGCTTGTTCAGTGATGGACACTGGCCAGTCTAAATGGATGCCAGGTATTCAACATGGAACTTGCATGCTATGCCAGGAAGAAATAAAGATTTTCTGTGGTGCAACTTGGAAACCGAAACAATATGGTAACTTGGAGTTGTCAACTGTGACTGCCTGAGATACACCCTTTTTTATTATGCTTTCTTAATGTCTGCTCTGTGGAGCCATTCAATCAATTGGCTTTCACCTAATTATCAATCTGAGAATTACCATAGTTAAGAAATACAGGGAAAGCATAGCAGACATTTAATGATGTGAACAGTAGCCTCTTGCGAGACTGCTTTATTGATAAGGTCTTGCTGAAATGCATAAGACTTGCTCTGTTTCTAAGGCAACCTGCGTATAGGAATAACCCATCCATACATCATTCCAGGAGGCAGTCTTTGCAATTTAATAAAAGAAAAAACAAATGTAGCTACAGATCCACATCAGAGAAAAGAGAGCAAAATAAAATACAGAAAGGAAAACAAGAATGTTTTGATGGTAGGAAATGGGTCTAAAGATTGGAGGTAAACATACTGTTTTCCCAGAAGAAAGGCAGCTTTAGGAGGGACACAAAAGATATGTAATATGATATATGATTATAAACCATGTAAGATCATATGTGTTACTACATGATATATAAGATCATATATTACAATGTGTGATCTGCCCCTCCTGCCTTGCATCTCCGATCTTCTTAACACTTCCCCTTGTTCTCTGCTCTCCAGCCTCATTGGACTTTTAGACATTTCTGAGATGGGCTGTTATGGCTTCTGCCTCGAATCTACACCTGCTGCTTTGTTCACTTGGAAACCTCTTTCCTAGATATACACATGACTCCCTCTTTCTCTTATTCTATAGTTTCTCTTCTAAGAGAATCTCCCGGCCACCTCACATAAAATGGCATCCCCCATCCCCACCATTATCTTCTCTATTACTTTACAATACTTTGTTTTTTCTTCAGAGATTCTATCACCACGTAATAATGCACTTATTGTTTATTCTTAGTGTGTCTTGCTAAAACGTTAAGATCCATTCTGAGCAGATTATGACTGTCTTTGTAGCTGCTCCGTCCTCAGCACTGTGCACGTGTCTTATTCCGCATCCATGCAAATTATTATTTGTTAATCAATGAAGCTCTGTTCTAAATCTTTAAAAATTCAGATAAAGAGATAAAACATATTAAACAAGTATATAATATTAATAGGATAGAAAGCAACAAGACTAAAACAAATCCCGGAGCAGTTGCAATGGGATACAACGTGGGTTGGAAGAGTTAGAAAAGAAAAAGTGTTATTGGGATCATGGGACTTTGGTCACTAACGGAATTTTTCCAAAACAGCACTTTCCCCTTAGCACTCCTTATGCAGAGGTTCTCAGCAGGGGCTAGAAGCCTGAGAACTACATTTTACCCTTTCTTAGGCCAACAGGGTTCCAGTGGAGGATCTGCCAACAGGAGGCTTTCATGTGAGATTAGAAAGTGGAAGTAGGATACAAACCTTTCCTTTTCAGGTCTCAGTAGGGGTTGCAGACTCCTACAGTGCCTACAGTGTACTCAAAGGGGAGTGAACAACAGGCCAGCACAGGCTCCTGTGTAGCTGCTCAGGGTAGACAGGTGCAGACACCTGCTGGGCTGGCAGCAGATTTCTAGAGTTCCTGATCTCTGAAAACCACACTCTGCTTTTCCAACCTTTTCAACAATTTTGTAATCTAATTCCACAGACTAAATACCTCTCTGATGGAAATATCTTAAGTGGTTTTTACTTTTTTTTGCCTGATTGAATCCGACCTGGGAGCTACTTCTCTTTGTCGGTTTTAGCCTTCTTTAATTCATATTCTTAATTAAATATGAATTCTATTCATAGTCTTTAACTCACATTCTAAATTCTAAAGTTAAGTTTATATGGTGGGGAAGAAGGCTACATGGGAACCACCTTCAAGAAACCACCATGCCCAGGCCAGGCATGATGGTTCACCCAGCCACTGGGAGGCTAAGGCAGGCGGATTAGTTGAGGTCAGGAGTTTGAGCCAGCCTGGGCAACATAGTGAGACCCTGCTCTACAAAAAATAAAGAAGAAAGCCTTCCCGGAAGACTACCTCTAGCTATCATTCTTCCGCTTCATGACTGAACTCCTAAATTATGTATATTATGGTCAGTAGCCCACAGTTTAGCTCTTGATTCTATACTATCATAGCTTCCTCCATGTTTAAATACTAATTTTCACTATCCAATTAGATTTTTTTTCCTATAATTTCTTGAACTCCTGAGCTTAAGAATCCTCCTGCCTCAGTCCTTTGAGTAGTCCAATACAGGCACATGCCACTGTGTCCAGCTTCTCCAGTTACACTTTAAGAGTCCAGAAGGCAATCACTGAAGCTTCCACTTTTCTCTCTGGTAATACCTATGACAGTGGTGGGCATTTTGTTGGAACCCAACATACGAACCCATTTGTTAGTTTCATTTAAAGGGATAGAAGAGTATTTCTCACATCTATGTGCTAGGGCAGTTTTATCTCATGGCACTCTTGAATCTATAGTTAAACTTCCATAGTACACTTAAATTATGTTGATCAACAGAAAACAAAGAGTAAAAAAAGAATGTACTTACAGTGCTTTGAACTTCTTTCAAGAATAATTAAATAAATGGTCTTTAAAATTTCTCGTGGCATACCTAAGTTCCTCTCATAGCCCACCAGTTGAAAATCACTGTGCCAGGGCAATGATTTGGGTACAGTTGTTGATTGTATCATCCTTTTATGCAGATTTGTCTAACTACTTTAAGCCTTAGTAACTGCAGAGTTAAAGCAATTGGGCAGAAATAAGGGGTTGGAAAATATTAGTATAGAAAAACTGCTAGAGGAAAACTATGATTTCAGTTCAGTAGAGAAGACTCTGCTAACAACTGGAGCCTAACAGTTGTTTTTAGAGAATTGCCCCTGATGTCATGTTTGCCAAAAGGTCACAGGGTGCTTTGCTAAATTCTGGAAAAGAAGCTGCCTGCCTACTTTACTTCCACTACCTTGACTAATAATCTTAATATTGGCTTATTTTTTATCTCTTATTTTCTACTAGACACAGATTTGTGATTTGATAACAGTAATCAGTCTCTTATGATTAAAGAGATTATTTGATGAATGCATAGTTGATTCTAATATATAATTAATTTGATTAAATAAGTTTGGACAAAAAGATAAGAAAACTCTCAAAGAAAAGATCTGAAAAGAAGGACGCGTGGCTACACTAGCCAGGGATCTCCTGAGAATTTTGGAGCAAACCCCCATCTTGAATCCCCCCACCGTCAAAGAAAAACTAGCTAAATGAGCAGCCAGAATATAAGGTCTAGAAATTTTGTAATTTGGAATCACAAACAATTTTACTCCTGTATCAGAACCTAAGAGAGAGAGTCAAACAGCCTGCACCAAGGCTAATAATATTGGAAAAATCCTCCCAGCACCTCATCACTGCACCAGGAATTGATTTGTTATTCTTTGTGCAAAGGTAAAGTCAATATCTCCTTATTGCTAATAAAGCCCTGAATAAGCTCCAAGTTTGAAGTGGGAAGGAGCTGAGAAGTGAAGATCAGATTTTGAGATTTCAGAGAATATCAGGGTGGGTTTTTTAGGCAAGGTACATCTGCTTTATTTCCTTCATTAAGGCAGAGCTGTGCTGCTCTTTAATACTGATGGGGGCCTGTGGCTCTGGCTTGGCTCTGCCACCCTAGTCAAGTGGCCTTACTGTGATAAATCACGTTATTCAGGGTTGTTAGTTGCAAACAACAGCAAATCATCTGTTTAAGGAGAAAAAGGATTTAGGTAGCTGTCAGAATCTTCAGATGGATCAGAAAATGGGCTTACAGGCAATGTGACCAGGAACAAAACTTAAGTTACGCCAACTTATAGCCCATGGGCCACTGACATCATCCCCAAACAGGGGCCCAGGCAAGTAGCTACTGCCTCTGAAGGCAGCCACATTTTGTAGCAGCCCATATAGCCTATGGATAGGAGGAGTGAAAGTTATAAGTAACACCTGTATGGCTCGATAATGGAACACCTCAGTGAAAAGGGCATGGGGAGGGATTTAGCTCTCTTAATAAGCATGAGAGCTTGTGATAAGGAGAGCAGCAGCAGTGCCACACCTGGGGTGTAAGAGTCACGAGATCAGCTCTACATTAGGCCGCAGGAGCAGTCAGTCGGGAGTGAGTTCGTTCTATCACAAACCGACCGCTCACTCTGACTCTGTTGCTTCTTCTGTTCACAGAACGCCTGCAGGGTGTCTCTCTGCTGAAGATTGCTAAGCTCTATTAAGGACTGTTAAGATCTCTCTTAAAGACTCTAAGATCTGGCTCAATCGGCTAAGGTGCCAGCCACGTACACCTAAGGTGGCAGGTTCGAATCCCCAGCCTGGCCCGCCAAACAACAACAATGGCTGCAACCAAAAAATGGCCAGGCATTGTGGCAGGAACCTGTGGTCCCAGCTACTTGGGAGGCGGAGGCAGGAGACTCGCTTGAGCCCAGGAGTTGGAGGTTGCTATGAGCTGTGATGCCATGGCACTCTACCCAGGGGGATAGCCTGAGGCTCCGTCTCAAAAAAAAAAAAAAGACTCTAAGATCTTTCCTTCTAAGAAAGACTGCTAAGACTTACTCTTCCTCACCCTCAAAGACTCTCTCTCTCTCTCTCTCCCCCCCTTCTGCTAAAGTCAATAGCCTTCGGACACCTGAGGGAAATTAATTGTTCCTGAGGGAGGTAACAGCACAGCCGTCTGCGCCCCAGGGACCTGGCCCTCTAGGGCCCTGATAAGTGGCATCCTCCAAGGGACCCCAACACCACTTTCTTTGCCTCTGCTCTCAGCTGCCAGCTTCCCAAGCCCGGGTGAAAATTTCTTGCAGAGCTCCTACTTCCTTTGGTTGCTCTGTCTAAGTCAAAGTCAAGGATACCTCGTTTTTATACTCTGGGTCCTCTTTTACTGAGATGCAAAGGCTACCATCCTGACTACAGCCCCGGGGGAGGGAGCTGAGAAAGTCAGATTCTGAGTATAAAACAGAAGGGGGGTTGAAACAGAGGAATGGCCCCAAAGTGCTCTCTGTCCTCACCCTGGAACTATAGCACCTTACATGGCAAAGGGGGCTTTACAGATGTGCTTAAGGAACTTGAGATGGGAAAATGACCCTGGATTATGCAGGGGGGCCTTGCAAGGGAGGCCAAGTAGGGGAGAAGGAGAGGTGACAATAGAAGCAGAAAACAAAGAGACCGATTGGACAATTCTATGCTGCTGGCTTTGAAGACAGAGCAGGGCTATGACCTGAGAAGTACAAGCAGCTTCTAAAAGTTGAGGGGGTTGGGAAGCAGACATAGTCTAGAGCCTCCAAAGGAGTACAGTCCTGCTATCACCTTGAGAGACTGATCTGGACTTTCGATCTCTACGACTATAATAAATTTATCTTTTTTAAACCACTAAGTTTGTGGTGATTTTTTTAAAGCAGCAATAGGAAACTAGCATAGTGGTGGAATTCTGCAAGTATTTGAAGAGCATCCAAAATGTGTGAAGCGCCAGAAAGCATGATAATTGCTCAACACCTGACAATTTCAATTTTTCTCCCTACCTTTACTCAAACTCCAACAATGGCATACTTTTGTGAGTCTTATAATCACAGACAAAAATACAGACAGGGTGCAGACAAAATCATTTGTCAGGTGATGGATATAACCCTCAGTTCCCCAAACGCCAATTAGACACCAATTTGGGGTGAGGAAGGACATTGAGAGAGTCACTGTGGGCACATGCTCAGTTGTCCTAGGCTGACTGTCACTTGTTAGGGTGCAGGGTTTGGCTCTCTGTGCTTTGCAGAGTTCAAGACCAAAACACAGAACCCACGTCTTAGTTTCCTCCCAACACCACAGCAACAAAATGGCAGAGTAGATCTTCTTGGGCTTCCTTATCAGAAACCAGCGACCCTATATCTTTCTGTAAGATGCTTTTAACAACATAATGTAAGTCTCCTTACTGTAATAAAAAGAATAATAACAAAGCCTACTTTAACTCTTTGCCTAGTACTTAATTTTTATGAAAAATTAAAACACTACAACATTATAAAAAATAATTTAAAGATGGCACTTGTGGCTCAAAGAAGTAGGGCACCAGTGCCATATACAAGAGGTGGCGGGTTCAAACCTGGCCCTGGCCAAAAAAAAAGAAAAACTGCAAAAAAAATTTTGAAAATTAAAAATATAAATAAATAAATAAAATGTAAAAAATAAAAAATAATTCTTTTTTTGTTCCTTAGAAAAAATTGCATTCATATCAAGAAAAGTAAAGGACACTCTTTTCAGTACCTAACCAAAGGCTACACTTGTTAATTTAATAGATAAATGCTATTAAATAGATAAATGCTGGTGTCTGAAGGAAATACAGGTCATATTCCAAACCTACATTTGTTGGTAAGTCAGTTGGAACTGAAAATTCATTTTATCATAGTAGCAATGTGACTGTTACCAGGTAACAATCACTGTAACCACAAGTAATAAAGAAGTGTTGCCTCTGTAGAAGTCGGTTATGTGAATTGCATCTCCCAGACAATTTGGTTGTCCAGAAGATAATTTCAAGTGCCCACAGCGGGTGTGCCCTAAGGGAGGCAGTAATTAGACACCAATTTGGGGTGAGAAAGGACATTGAGAGAGGTGAAGCCAAATACAGAATTGTGTGAAAAAAAGGGGTTTCTAGTTGGTAAGAGTGGAAAAAACAAACATCTTCTGGGAATAAAATGTTTAATAATTTCAACGTTTCTCAACAAATGCTGTTGGTGTGGGTGGCCTATTTCATGGCTGGTGACGGTGGGGGTGAGGTGAGTGGGGGTTGTGGGACACATCAAGTCTGGCAAAAGGCAAAGGAAGATCCTATGTGGAAATCACATGTGTGTAACCCCTCTGTCATAACCACGGGCAGGAATAAAAATGAGAACCTCAGTTCTTAACCCCCAGGCTCACCTAAAGTCTGCTACTTATCCTAGACTCCTGGGTCATGAGATGAGGTGGTTAATTTCACATTATTCCTTATTTCTGCAATCTCAAACCCCCCACTCAAGCATAAAAAGAGAAAGAAGAGAAAATTAAGACCTAAATTAGAGTCACACTACCTGGAAAGACTTGACGACAGGCAGATAGACACCCATACACACACACACACATACGCATACACGCATACAAACACCTTTCACCTTTTCAATATATAATTCTCAACTCTTTGTCCTGGGTCACACTGTAGAAATGTAATTGAAATAGTGACCCCTAGAACTATACAAAGAGTACAGTTTTCTTTTCTTTTGGAGAGACTATTTATCTGGAGAACTGTGAGCAATTATGCATGTAAAAGTAAATAAAACTTGAAAACTGTTAGATCCTCAGGCTCCAGTCAGGAAGATACTATAGAGCTGCAGGGCACCTGAGGACTGGGCTGCGTCTCCAGCTGGCAGCCCTCAGAGGAGGCGTAGCAACTCCCCATTCATCAACACGTCATAACAGTCTTACCTTCAAACCTTATCCCAAATGCATCCACTTCTCCCCCTTTCTACCATCACCTAAAAATCCAAGTCACCATCACCTAACACCTAGACCGGTGACTTCCAAAACCTTTTGATTGACCAGACAGGATGGCTCACACCCGTAATTCTAGCACTTTGGGAGTCTGAAGCAGGAGGATCTCTTGAGCCTAGGAGTTGGAGGTTGCAGTGAGTTATGATTATACCACTGTATTCCAGCCTGGGCAATAGAACAAGACTCTATCTCAATTGAGTAGGGCACCGGCCCCATATGTCGGAGGTGGCGGGTTCAAACCCAGCCCTGGCCAAAAACTGCAAAAAAAAAAAAAAAAAAGTAGAAAAATTTTTAGATCACATGCACATCAATAAAATATTTTTGACGACACACAGTTCCCCACTATGTACTACATATGCTGATTTATTTATGAGTAATATATGTGCCATGGTATCCATATGTTATTATACATTTAATAATACATAAATAAAAGTTGTAAAGAGAAAGTTTAAATATGTGCCATTTTGGCCTGAATGGTGGTAGCTCCTCCAACAAAATTTATATGGAAACCTAACTTCCAATGTGATGGTATTTATTATTAGGTAGGATCTTTGGGAGTTGATTAGATCTTGAGAGTAAAGCTCTCGTGAAGGGAATTAGCGCCTTTATTTCAAAAAAGAAAATCCCCAGCCGAGCTCTCTTACCTCTTTCATCACATGAAGGTGAGGACACAGCACAAAGGCCCATCTATGAATCAGAAAATAGGCCCTCGCCACACACATGACCTGCTGGTGACTTGACCATGAACTTCCCAACCTCCAGAACTATAGGAAATAAATGGATGTTGTTTCTAAGTCATCCAGTTTATGCTAGTTTGTTATATTTGTCTGAATGAACTATATACATATGTGTGTGTGTGTGCGCGCGCACTCGTTTTCCACGCTATGAGATTATTCCACACACTCTCTGAACTATGTGGACTCTGGCCTAACCTACTATAATTCCCTCTGAATTGATCTCCTTACCTCCAATCTTGTTTCCCATAATCCATTTTCCAGGGAACAAAATTAAATTATACCATGCCATTTCTCTGCTAAAAATTCTTCAATAGTCTTCCACTGCACTTAAAATCTGAACTCCTGCCCCTGACCTACAAGTCCTCCATGGTCTAGGCCCTGCCCACTTCTCTGAACCACTGTCTGCAGCCCGCCTTAGAGCTTTGTCTCACAGACCTTCTGTCTATTTCCCCAACACGACGATCTTATTCACAGCTTGGGGCCTTAGCACCAACTCTTCTCCCTTCCCTGAATGTCCGTCCCTGGGTCTTCACAATTCTAATTCCTTCTGGTCATATAGATTTTGCATAAATGGCTTCTTCTAAAAGAGAGTACCTCTAACCTGCTCAACTCAGATACTGACCCGTCACTGCCTAACCCATCACCTTGGGTGGATTCTCAGCCTGGCTCTTAACTGTACCTGTTGTTCATTTGTATATTGTGTTCACATGGGTTTGCATATTTCTATATTGTCATATAAGAGGAGAAAACTTATCTACCATATCAACTGTGATACTTACCTCATAGTGGGCCCTTAATAAATATTTACCAAATCAATAAGTTAATGAAATAATTAATAGCAATTTGATGAATTACTGATTTGAATGCAGTCAAACTGAGTGTGGAACAGCTTTGTTCACCCTGTTTTTCCTCACAGGCAGCCCGTGGAGGGAGAAACGAAGGAGACTTGATGATAGAAATAGCCCGTAAGGGCTCAGACTTCTGTGAAACACCTACCAGAGAAGGAGTTTGAGGCTGACAAGGGGATCACAGATCTCCAAAAATAAATATCCTTTTAAAAATAGGCAACCTGCCGTGCTTTGTAAGGGGGCTCTACAACCCAAGGACGGAGCCCTTTCTAGGAAACCTCAGGGATGTGCATCTTATCCCACAGTCCCTAATTGGCTGTGTTCTCAAAGGGCTTTAAAATAAATAACAGGCCTTATCTGATTTGAATTATATCCAAACGTTGTCATTTGAAAGAGATAAGGCTCTACTGAAAGATACAACATTGGGAAAGGAATGTTGAACTTTCCTCAGTCCCTGAACCAGATATTTATGAGAAAAAAGTTAACTTGTGTGTTCCTCTTTAAAAGAATGAAGTTTGGAGAGAAGTAGCCTTACAGAATGCAAACGTCCAGACAAGCTGTTCAATAGGCAAAGGCCTGAAGAGTCTACAGCAGGCCAACATCTGGTTCCATAGTGATATTTTGCAGACAAAATGTGATAAAAAGCAGAATGAGGATTTGATGTCATAATCAGCTCTAGGCAAAATTGCATATTAGAAATTTGAGGCCCATGTGCCTAATCTTATTCTCTCTCTCTCTTTCTCTCTCTCACTCACATCCCTACACACAAGCTTCATCCAATTAAAAAATAATCCAAGAAAGCATTTGATATGCCTTATTAACATTTTAATATAAGTTTACACCAGTGTTCTAAAGCTTGCAAAAATATTCCCATCTGTCTCTTTTCAATCACGGAAGAAAATATTTTGCCTCTCATAGCCCTTTAGACAGTGGGCATGGAGTTGAGATATTAACTTGGAGTTAGAAACCTGCGTTTTCCTGAAATTACACCACTTACAAGAGTTACTCCAAGTGTGTCAGTGCAGAAAAACAGAAATTCTGCCCCCATCATCCAGTTGGATGGAACCATGAACAGAAACACTGGCTCAAAAACTTCCACCTGTCGTCGGGAAGCACAAACACTCCCACACCCTCATCTACCTTCCCTTGACTAACAGCTCAGATAATGCTGCTGGGTTTAGTATCAATGTCTTAATTATTCATTCTGACTGTACTTCGGGGAAAACAAAGATATTTCTCTCCACCTTGCTTTCTCACATTCGCTGTCAAAGAAAGCTCTGTCAGAGAATATTATGACTGGTGAGAAATTGAGTGCTTCTCAGCAAGCTAGATGATACTCAGAACACAGTGTAAGAAGAGTGGGTTATGCAAGGAAGGCTAACTGGGAGGCCCAGCTGAAGACCAGAGGGAAAGGACTGAAGTTTGAGAAAGGAAGAGAAATCCTACATGGCCTCACATAACCTGCTGGCTCACCACACCCTGACTGCCTGCCCTGTTTGCAACCAAATTCTTCAATTTGGAATTGTTTCAGGCCTATGAATGTGCTTCTTAACCCTCCTGCCCCTTCCCTCCCAGCCACTTCTGTCTCTTTAGCAGAGAAGCTAAACCTTTTTTGTTTAGGGTTCTATAATTCCAGCCCCAGCCCCTGTGTCTGGCACAATGTCAACACCTAATGGGGTTGCACAAAAGAATGGAGATGTGCTGATGGGTTCAGGAATCAGGCTGGACCAATCAGAGCCTTTTGGTTAACTTTTAAAATTGGGAACTGTACAGGGTTGTGGTATTATACACAGTAGATCTACAAGCTGTGGACAGGAGTAAGTGGAGTCAGTCAATCAGAGAGAGTAACAGAAAGGAGAAATGGGCAGGAAGAGACCTGGCAGGATTTGTACCCTACACCTAGTTGTGCCAACACCCCTGCCTTCCCTTGAGCTACACAGAGCTGCCAAGAAATTCACCTCTTTGTTTAAGCTATGTTTGACTTGAATTTCTATAGTTCCATAAGAGAAGGGTTCTCAATGCCCTGGTGTGTGTACTGTTTTCTCAACCACATGGTAAAATTCTTCACAGGAAGGGTTCATCTCCCAGTGTTTCCGTGACCTCCATGCCACCTGAGATGGTATTTAATACTCAGAAGGCCCTCGGTCAATGTGCTGATGCTTTTATGATAATAGGCTCAATGTCTATCCTGTTTCATGTTCAAACAAGACAGATATAGAAACATTTAGGTAGATATGGAGCTGAGATAATGTTGGGCACCCAAGCCAGGATGCTGGCTCCAAGGGTGGCTAGCCTTTAAGGCAGCTCCAGCAAAGCCCATATCTCAATGCTTACATCTTTCATAGTCCCTCCCTGAACTGCCCCATGCTTTGTCTTTGTGACCAATAACACCCAGCAGAGGTGATGAGCTCCTGCTTCTAATATTCAGTTATAAAATATTGAACCTCCCAGCTTAGGCCCTCCCCAGTTTGTTGACTCTCTCTCTGGGGTACCACTGACTCTGGGGAAAGCAGCTGCCACTCGCCAGTGAGGGCCTGGGGTGCTGCTGTCTACATGCATGAGCTTGGATGTGGCTTTTGTAGCCCCAGACAAGTCTTGAGATGTCTACAGCCCTTGCCAACATCTCAACAGCAACCACACAAGTGATCCTCAGCAAGAACCATGCAGCCAAGCCGCTTCCAGATCGCTGACCCTCAGAAACTGCCAACCATAGAGGTAACTGATAACTAACATAGTTCCCGAGTCCTATAAATAAGTCAAAGATAAGTCTATAGGGGTCCAAGATGATGATGGAACCTGGAGATTGTCCTTAGCCTCAGTTTCAGGCTTGACTTTGGGGAGGAGGGGAAGGAAAGTAAATAATAAACTAAATTACAACAGCCACAGACTAGAAGCTTGATAAAAGCCAAAGATCTCGGCTGAGTACAGACGGAAGAAATCTATATACGAGGCAAACAAGGTTTTTAGAACCAGGAAACCAACGCCAAAGTGAGAAGAAGCCCTCTGAGATCTCAGCGGGTCAAACTGGCAAGTACCTGAAACCCAGAAGGAATTGAGCAATCAGAATACAGGAGAATGCATCCTCCTAGGAGGACAGTGGTCTGAGCTGGACTCCACCAACATTTGCATTGAATGCATGTGATCCTGTCCGCCAGAACCACAGCAGAAAGTTACACAATATAATCAGGTGTCATTCACTTCCATGGCAGGGGATGGAGACTTTCAAGGCTATTTAAAAAGAAAAAAATTTTTTAGGAACTTACATTTTCTACCTGCCTATCTAGCACTGGACACTCTCCAAAACCCACAGCCCCCAATTCCTCAACATCAGTCCATTGAAACACTCCCTTTCCGTCCCAGATTTGCACTGGCCATCCTTCTTTTGTACCTTCTTCAAATTGTACTGATTCCTCTGAAAGCCTCTAGCATTTAAAACTTAAACCACAGAATGGAGTTCTTGGTGAGATATTGGATTATTGACTTCTCCCCCAAATGCCTTGCCTTCTCTGCAGACTGTAGGCTATAACTCTTTGGTAAAGTCAAGGTCAATGGTTTCCACGTCCAGCCACATGTCAAAGTAATCTTTGATGCCTCTTAAAAGAACCCTTAAAAAGATACAGATTTCAAATCCCCGTGTCAAATTTATTGACTCACAAGTTTGGGAAGGGAGGCCCAAGAGAACGTCAAGTTAACAAGTCCCCCAGGTGACTGTCATGCAGCTAAGCCTGCAGAGCTCCACAGAATCCAGTTAGGAACATCATTAAATGCTCAGGAAGCATTTTTTGATAAACTGAACTGACTCTTCCAATCTGTCCCCCTGGTCTTGCTTGGAAGAGATGGTAGATGCTGCAGAAACAGAAAAACAGCCTAGCCCTAACAAAGCAGAACTCTGGCTGTGTAACATTGATTTAGTCATTCCTTACATAGTCAGAATTAAAATCTTTGTACAACCAAGGTAGAAGAATGGGCAGATATTGTAAAGCAGACAGAGTAAACTGTTAGTTGTGCTGTCCGGGTGGTGGCGACGTGGGTGTCTATTTAAAATTCTTTCACATTTATTGTACATTTAAAAGGCTTCATAACAAAATGTTGAATTAAAATTTAAAAAATAAATTATTACACATGTAGGACACCCAACTAACCCTACGTGATTCTCGCCGGATTCTACTTTTCCTTCTTCTCCTCCTTCCCTTCTTTCCTTTCTCTTCCCACCCTTGGTGATTGCCACACACACAGAGATCGTAAAGGAAGAAGCATTTGTCATCAAATTCTGCTTGTGGGACCTCAGCTTAGGTGGATGTGCTATGGAAGAAACATTTTAATCTTATAAAACATCAATTCCGACACTTGAGCTATAAATGCTGCTTTAGATATTTTATTAAAATATCAATCCACATAAAATAATTCCATATCAAAATGTAAAATTATTAAAAATTATTATTAATTTCGATGTGTTTAATGAAAGATGTGATTCAGTAAAGAATATAGAAATTATTGAAGCTGTTCAATATTGTGTTAACATATCACCTCCCCCAAAATGGTAAACTGTTACAATCGTAGATGTGATTTAATAATAATTATATTCAATATGATATAAATATTTATCTGTTGATCCAAAACTCCATATTTTCTCTTGTCAGGCCAAGGAGTAAGTATCAGGAACTTCAAACGGAACAGTGCAAAGAAGAACAGTCTATCAAAATAGGTAAAGACTGTCCAATATCAGATAAGTAGTGCAAGATATCTGCTCAGCTTGAAGTGCTATTTTAAAAAAGTAGGAAGAGAAGGTGTAGAGGAGTTCTCTGCAGAGAGGTTGACATAGGTCCACAGCCCGGTACTGTCTCAATTATATTTGTGAGTAGATCATCAATGTGATCATGTTGGAAGAGCCAGCAATGTAAATCCCAGTCTGAGTCCGAAGGCCGGAGAACCAGGCTCCGATAGTGTGAGTCTGGGCCTGAGGCTGAAGGGCCAAGAACTAGGAGCACTGGGGTCCAAGGGCCAGAGGAAATAAACGTCCCAACTCAGGAAGAGAGAGTGAATTGGCCCTGTTGAAAAACAATTGCAAATGGGAGGCCACTAGATTGGGGTAGCTCTACCGAGGTAGGTTCCTGCATAGGCCAACAGAAACTCTAAGGGGGAACTAGAGACTTTCCCGTCAGAAATTGCCAGCCCCCCTCTTGCTAGGCTCTTTCCACTTTAACTAATCAAATGTACTTTCCTATCGAACTCCTGCCTCAGCCCTCTGAAACCTTCCTCCCCAGGCGGCCGGAGAGGGCTTCTCTGTGCTCTGGACTCTGAGTGCTACACAGTTTATAAAACACTCCTTGCGCAGATAAACTTTGTTAAATTCAGTTTGTTTTAGTTGTTGCCTTACTCCACCTTTAGTCCTATCTGGGCCCTGGGTGGATTTACGAGGCCCATGGAGCCAGGTGAGGGCAATCTTCCATATTCCCCGACCAATCTCAGGAGAAAATACCCTCACAGACCCACTATGTTTTACCAGGCTTGTTCACACATACATTAACCATGACAATGACCATATAACACAGAAAGAAGGATCAGACATATGTCCCCGCTGACCTAAAGGAAGAAGCTGAGAAATTTCATTGTAGAGTTTATTTGCGCCGAGATGAATGAGTACCACTCTGCCTCCAACACTCGGTTCCCAGCACTCTCCTACCTGAGCTCCCCTTGCTCTTTGTTACCCGCAGGTTTTTAAAGTCAAAAAAGGGAGTCAGGAGAAGGTTGATACAAAATTGTCTGTCGGGCATTCTCATGGGTTTTACCAAAAATAGCATGGATTCTATGACTGGCTAGACATTGTTCTTCACCAGTTCCAGGAACATGAAGATAATGGGTCAGAATTACACTGTGCAGCTTATGGTAACATTTTGGATAACTTATCAGCAAGCCCGGGAACTACCAGGAAGAAAAGAAAGAACAAAATGCTTTTGAATAATTGCCCGTAGGCAGCATCCGCATGGTGGACCCATAGGACGGAAGGTTCATAACCCTGTCTCTCTGGGCCTGATAAACGTTGCAGGTCTCAAATTCCACAGAGCGCTCTAAACTATTTTTCTTTTTCACCCCCAACTAAAACGTTAGCACTCATGCTTTCTCAACTATACTCATGAGTCTAAAAAAAAAAAAAAGTACATATAATACACGTCCCTGATAAAAATGACTGTAATTTTTTAAAAGTACTTTCTCACCAACTAAATTATTTCCTATTCTTCAAAGACACCCTGCACTTTTTGCTCCAATGATTTTATTAGTATCAACAATACTAATAGTAGAATACTTGTATTATTATCTAGTACTCTGATACTCCCTGAGTATCTCCCCAGCTTTTGTTACCCCACCTCTGCTTTTTGCACCTGTCTGTACCACTCCTCTGTGAGGCCTTCCAGACAGTGCATTGACAATCACTTCGCCCCTTTGAAGTTCACTGATACGTGTGCTCGCTACTATTTATTCAAAAACTAATGAGAATTTATATCTTGCTTTTATTTCCCAAATACTCACTAATTTATGATTCAACTCACCAACTGTTTTAAATCTTTGTAGAAAGACTTTGCCTTATAATTTTTTGTGAGCCCAATTGGGAAGAGGACGAAGTAGATTTGTTGCTTGAATTTATTCATTTTTGGGATGGCGCCTGTGGCTCAAAAGGGTAGGGCGCCATCCTCATATGCCAGAGGTGGCAGGTTCAAACCCAGCTCCAGCCAAAAAAATAAAAACAAGATAAAATTAAGTTAAATTTTGAAGAAAAGAATTTATTTATTTTTGGAAGATGGAACAAGAAAAAGACACACAAAAATAATAGATAATATTTAGCAAGTGTTTACCTTTCTGTCAGACACTGTCCAATCTACTTTTTAATCACTTAATCTTCTCAACATTCCACGAGACAAGATATTCTTATTCTCATTTTATAAATGAGCAATAAAGACACAGAAAGGTTAAGTATGTGGACCCTGGTCTGATCCTGCAGCTGGTAAGTAGTAGAGCATTTGAACTTAACCAAACCATGGGCTCCGGTGCCATGTGCCTAACAGTTACACGGATGTCAAGGTAGAAGAATCCCACAGGTGGGAACAGGTAAGTGTTCTGAGGAGTTTTTAACTCCCATGCAACAAATACCCATGCATGCTGGGGTTTGAGAAACCCACCAGTTTTTGAAAGGAATCATGTCGCCAGAGAACAATATGCTTGTCTGCACCACTGAACCTGCCCCATCACCCCAGCCACCCACAGGGCGCAGTTCAGGCTGTCCACAGATCCTGGCAGTTCTGCCCTACCTGAAAATCTGGTTCAACTGAAAATGGTCTTATCGGCCTTGCTTCTAAACCTTAGGGCAGACACAAATAGCTGCCTCCTACCTGTTCCCAATTAAGTTTCTGGTGTGGAACAATAAAAATGCCAATGTTAACAAAAGATAGGCAGAAAGCTTCAACTTTTAAGATAAAAAATATAGTAAATTATATATAATATTTTGCATAAGGCAAAATACATTGGTTTGCTAAAACCAATTGCCAGGATAACCCTAAATTCTCTTTTTAAAGGCAATATTTATTGAGTTGACAAATACCTACAGATTTAATGCAGTAGTGATTTAAATGCCAGAAACTTCCAATCTGTCGTTTTTGCTCATCTTACTTTGACCTATTGCTTGAAACGTACCCAAGGAACCTAAAATATTCTAAAAAGCATAGTAATAATCATTAACCATTTCCATGTTAAAGACAGTGATTTTGAGCTCCAGAAAAAAAAATACATTTCAAAAAAGCAACGCAAAATGGTCACCATAACTTACAGCTTCCAGAAGAAGCTCTAAATGAATTGATCTCTCCAGCTCTCCTTTAGGGGAGAGCCATAGGTAAGTTAGGCCATTCCTAACTTACAAGAAAATTAATTATGAAATAATGCATGCAGGAGTTTCCCTGCGTTCACATAAAAAATTAACATTAATAGCGATAGTGTTCCCTTCCACAGCGCCTGGCCGACTGTCCCAGTTAATTAAAGCTTACACAGAGGCTTTAGCCTGGGGCCATCTTTGGAATCATATATTGTACCACTGTCCTCTATGCTCAGAGATGTTGTGCTGACAGTTTTATTTCCCTGATGAGCTGAAGTGATTGAACCAGAGAATGCAAAACAAGCAATCTGCACCCTGTTGTTTTCCCTTATAGTCTGTCCTTGGGTGAAAATGTTAACTACTCTCTCTGGCTGGCTCAAAAGTAATTAAGAGGTATAAGGAGAGAATGGTTTACAGGAGTACAGGTTGAAGCGATGACTTGGAGGGAGTCTTAAGACATAATTTTGGAGTAAAAGTTTTAAGTTTGTGATTGAATTGTATATTATGTTGTCCCAGGTTCTAGATGGTTAAACTGATGGTGAAGCCGCATTAGAAAGGGAGGGAGGGAGAGAGGGATGAAGGGAACCCCAAAGTCAGAGTCACTATGATCAGAATTGTCAGACTTGTTCCCATCAAGAGAGGAAGGAGTACCCACTCTCTTTTGAACTGCCAGACCCCCACGAAGTAATAAAGCAGAAAACTCACTCATTACTGTGGGGAGGACACCAACCCATTCATGAGGGATCCACCCGCCCCCAGCCAGGCCTCATCTCCAATATTAGGGATCAAATATCATCAGACAGTTGGAGAGAACAAATGTCCAACTATGTCACCGACCTTGCAAACTGCCCACTTCACCACTGAAAATGCATTTCCTACATCCCAGTCACTGTATAATAAAACTTTTAGCGCAGATTTTAAGAGATCTGAAGGAGTAAGTAAAGGAAGAGTTGGTTCCTCAGCGGGACGATTCCAATGCTAACTCTTTGCCCTACAGTGTGTCTTCTGATTCAGATGCTTCAGCTAGGGTATAGATTCAAGTTCATTTCAACACCGATGGGTCCCTTTGTTTGTATACAAGAAAACATGATTGTCACAGCCAGCCATAGTTTCCACAGCCCATGCGAGACAGTGAAAGATGAACTACAGGTCTGCGCCTATTAGGGCATCCAACTCAAAACCCGACTACTCAAAACTATTCCAGCAGCCAGTGCTGACTATCTGGGTAGAAATATTTGTAGAGTGCAGAAGAAGGTGTGTCTGGCTGTGACAGTAATGAGTAAGGCAGAGGCTGGGCCGTCAGAGAGGATCCAGAGATGCTACAGTGCTGGTTTTGAAAATGAGCCAAGGGGCCAGTGGCAAAGAATGCAGGTGGCCTCTAGAAGCTGAAAAAGATGAGGAAACCTAAATTTTATTTTTGTTATTATTTTTTTTTTTTTTACTTAGGATATTCTTTTTTGCCAGGGCAGTAAGTCATGTGAGGAGACCAAAGCTTGTCCCCGAGAGCCTGTGGAAGGCGCCTGCCCTGCCTTTAGCCCAGTGAGGCTGACCTACGACTCTTAGCCTCTAGAACTATATGATAATAATAAATTGGTGTTTTTTGGAAGCTAGTACATTTGTGGTGATTTGTTACACCAGCCATGGGGAATCTAATACAGTTAGTGTGATTTAATTTTCCAGAATCTGATAACCTCTGAATGTCCTGAAAAATTAAATTTCTGAAAAATAAAGCTAAGTCATGGGCCTCAGTCAAACCCCTACTGTGTTCTCAACCTTCCCTCTCATCATGATCATCCTTCTCACTGCCTGAAAAAAATAGAAAGTACGGATTTGTCCGAGGATTGTATCCCTTACTTTGATCATGCAAATATGATACAAGAACGCATCACTTCTAGAGAGTTCATGTACCTAACATCTTCCATCACCTGTAATCTAAAGAAGTCCAGAATTGTTTAAACTGGCCAAGTCAGACACAGCATCTTCCGCTTTAACCCTGGGATAGTGTCTATGTGCCTACAGACTCTTACGTAGGCTCTAACACATTCAGTCATCTACTTGCCTCACCCATTATAAAATCTACAGTCACAGATAAGAAAAAAGAGTGAGGAATAAACTGCTGAAAGAGACCTAATATGTGCAAAAAGAAGAGAGACATGGTAACCCAACAGCAAAAATGAGATGAAAATTAAAAAAGAAAAGAAAAGAAAAGAAAAAGAAAAATTAAAAAGACCCTAGAGTTAAGAAAAATAAATCAGGGTGTAGCCTGCTGCCAGTTAGTGAAAAATCAGCTGGACTGGCTCGGTGCCTGTGGCTCAAGTTGCTAAGGCGCAAGCCACATACACCTAAGGTGGTAGGTTCGAATCCGGCCCAGGCCGGCCAAACAACAATGACGGTTGCAACCAAAAAATAGCCAGGCATTGTAGCAGGCACCTGTGGTCCCAGCCACTTGGGAGGTGGAGGCAGGAGCCTCGCTTGAGCCCAGGAGTTGGAGGTTGCTGTGAGCTGTGATGCCACAGCACACTACCCTGGGGGACAGCTTGAGGCTCTGTCTCAAAAAAAAAAAAAAATCAGCTGGACCTACCCAGCTATGCAGAGTCTCTGGACATATCAATGAATGAAGTAATGATGAGAAACCCAGGATTCTTTATCATCAGCCTAAGGTGTTGATGCAGACTGTGTTTTTTATAAAATCTTGATAAAGTAGAGAAGTATACTCCGTAGCTTACAAAGATGAATATAAGTTTTAGTCCTTAAAGGGGAAAGATCTCTTAATAATTTACTTAATAGGAAGCCTCTGACTCCTTAACTAGCCAAACAAATGAAGTATTAAAATATCATTAATTTCATTCCATTCTCAAGAGTTATAGCAAAGTCAAGAACGTGCTCAGTTCGTTGTCTCCTTTGTGATGTTGCCAACAGCCACCCAGGACATGCTTTGAAAGGGCAGCATCATTTGCAAGATTTTACTCATCCTGAAAACTTGGAGAGTTTGCCTGGCAAGTTCCATAAAAGATGTCTGGTCCTGCCCTTGGAAGAAGGAAGAATGGTGCAGCCCAAAGCAGTTCTCGCCTCAGTTATGCTCGCCTGAGGCACCCAAAACACGCCTGGGGAGTGGTATTAGGTCTTCAAGATAGGATGTACACATTGTGTGTCGTCTAAAGTCAAGTTTGAAAAAGTAACTTTAAAACTCTAGGCCTAAGCAGAGACACCTTTTCCAAATTAAAGTGAGGCCAATTACTATGACCCTGCAGGTTTGCTAATGACCTAAGCTCTTAAAACAAGAAAATGAAGTCATATGTTTGGCACGTAGAGATCTCCACCACCCCCAGCCCTGAGTTTCCCTAGGCAAAGATTGACTCTGAACTGATTTGCTAATTATCGCTTTGGGTGTCAGAGAAACTAGTATGTTAGGTAAGAATCTAAGATTCCCTGGGGCTCTGTTGGAGAAGGAAGGAAGCCGATGACTGGTCAGAGCGGAACCCGGAGTGAAGCAACCTGTAGATGACACTCTGGATGACTCTGCAGCTGGCAACTTCATCATTCGGCTTCTCATCTCCCAGCTCCACATACGACCTTACTGAACATCTCCCGTAAACCTCATTCCAGCTAAACAAGGCAAATGTCTCTCCCACGCTTCATACTCAGAGGAGAACATGAGTGAGAATAACATATCCACCTGACGGGCAGGGGAACTGGGATTTTATTAGGTCCTTTGTAGCCAGGCATGGTGACTCTTCACCACAGTGTCACTCCCCAGTATGGCACCATAAAGACCCCTACAGCTCTTCCCCTGAGTGCAGATCGCAGGTCACTGAGGACAGACCGAGGGGTAGGATCTCATAGCCCCTGCCCTCAAACAGCAGATAAGCTGAACAGGAAAATACGAACCACAATAAATTGTGAAATGTGCTCTGACAAGAATAATGTGGCATCCCACTGGAGTTTTTAGGAAGTGTCGCATCCCTGGACAGACAGGGAGTTGTAGCTGGAAGAGGTGGGGAAGTTCTGGGAAGATGAAATCTTAGGAGCAAAAGGCCAGTGATGACGATGTGGCCTGAGCATTTGCATAACTAAAGGCTCAGGTCCAGTCCCCTTAGAGGCCATGTTAGACCACTTAGAGTCGCTCCAAAGAGCAAAGGGGACTCTTTGGATGGCTTTAAATGCCACAGTAACAGCCGGGCTGCATTCAGAAAGATGCCGCCAGCTTCACTTCAGTGACCTGTGGAAAGCCTTGGGGGAGAAAAGCTATTAGAACATGGGAGAATCCCTCCAAGAAGATCCTCATCACACCAGAGTAATGGGAAAACACTCTATTTAGTGTCTTGACTTCTCTTAAATTAGGTTCCGGGGTTAAGAGTCTAATCAGGAGTATCAATCTATCTGACATACCTACAGATCAAATCCAGCGATAAATGCATTTTTCTGAGCTGCATAGTAGTTGTTTTTGTTGTTGTTTTTGAGACAGAGTCTCACTTTGTCACCCTCTGTTGGATGCTGTGGTGTCACAGCTCATAGCAACCTCAAACTCTTGGGCTCAAGTAATTCTTTTGCCTCAGCCTCCCAATTAGCTGGAACCACAGTCACCAGCTACTTTGAGAGACAAAGTCTTGCTCTTTCTCATGCTGGTCTCCAACTTGTAAGCTCAGGCAATCCACTACTCTCAGCCTTAGTGGTTATTTTTAAATGAACATGGATCTCTCTTTAGAGCAGGACATGTATTTCAACTCCATCCAGGGAAATAAATGTAAAAGCTATAAAGTCTCCATATTTTTTAATGGCTGAATAGTATTCCTGGAAAAATAAATATTCAATATACCCCATACCAATAGGAAACCAATACATAAATAATTGCATGCTCATATGAACAATAAAACACAAATATAGTCTAGTGCAAGGGTAGAGGGAGGTGGAAGGGGGAAGAAAAAGGGGGGAGGACAATTGGCAGAAGGAGGGAGGGCAAGAGGCAAATCTCACCTCATGTGTACACAGCAAGAGTGCACAACATGCCTCCTGGGTGAGGGGCTCCTTTGCTACTGGAACTTTACCCTGGAAGTGAGAACAATGTAACCTAAAAATCTGTAACTTCATATTAATTTGAAAGAAAAAAATTTAAAAAATAAAATAAAATAGAACAAGCACTCTCCATCACTCTCTTCTTTCCTAAAGTTGACCCAAGTTGCACATTTATCTCACTAGCATGGACTCTGTGGACATTTAAGTTTGTGAGCCTATAAGACAGAATATCAGACTTGTTTTTTACATTCGATGTGTGAAATCATTTTGATCCTTTTGGGCACCTATTATGGGAACAACTCTATCATATTCTAGGCAGACACATGGAGTTTAGAGAAGTATAAAACATTATTTCTGTACTTGTGGAGGGTTCCCCTTTTTTGGAAAAAGTGTAAAAAGACAATCAGCAAAAGATTTGAATAGACATTTCACTGAAGAAGGTATACATTGAAAAGAGCATCAATATTTGTCATTGTAGAAAAGCAAATAAAAAGGACGATGGACCTGTAGAAGACTGAAACTGGATCCACACCTTTCACCATTAAATAAGATAGACTCTCATTGGATTAAAGATTTAAACTTAAGACATGAAACTATAAAAGTACTAGAAGGGAAAACACTTGAAGAAGTCGGCCTGGCCAAATATTTTTTGAGGAAGACCCTTCGGGCAATTGAAGCACCATCAAAAATACATTACCAGGATCTGATCAAACTAAAAAGCTTCTGCACAACCAAGAACACAGTAAGTAAAGCAAGCAGACAGCCCTCAGAATGGGAGAAGATATTTGCAGATTATGTCTCCAACAAAAGTTTAATAACCAGAATCCACAGAGAACTCAAACTTATTAGCAAGAAAAGAACAAGTGATTCCATCTCAGGGTGGGCAAGGGACTTGAAGAGAAATTTATCTGAAGAAGACAGGTGCATGGCCTATAGGCACATGAAAAAATGCTCATTATCCTTAATCATCAGAGAAATGTAAATCAAAAGCACTTTGAGATATCATCTAACCTCAGTAAGATTAGCCCACATCATAAAATCTCAAAACCAGAGATGTTGGCATGGATGAGAAAAGGGAACACTTCTGCACTGCTGGTGGGAATGTAAACTAATATGTTCCTTTTGGAAAGATGTTTGGAGATCACTTAGGGATTTAAAAATAGACCTGCCATTCAATCCTCCAATTCCTCTAATAGGTATATATCCAGAAGACCACACATCACTTTATAACAAAGATATTTGCACCAGAATGTTTATTGCAGCCCAATTCATAATTGCTAAGTCATGGAAGAAACCCAAGTGCCCATTGACCCATGAATGGATTATTAAATTGTGGTATATGTACATCATGGAATATTATACAGCCTTAAAGAAAGATGAAGACTTTACTTCTTTCATGGTTACATGAATGGAGTTACAACATATTCTTCTTAGCAAATATCTCAAGAAGGGAAGAAAAGTATCCAATGTACTCAGCCCTACTATGAAACCAATGTATAGGTTTCATACGAAAGCTATAACCCAACTATAGCCCAAGAAGAGGGGAAGGAGGAGAGAGAGGAGAGGGGAAAGAGGAGGATGGGAGAGGGAGGGTAATTGGTGGGAACACACCCACGGTGCATTTTACAAGGGTATATGTTAAATTTACTAAGTGTAGAATATAAATGTCTTAACACAATAACTAAAAAAAAAAAAAAAAAAAAAAAGTACAATGATTTTGGAAGATCACTCAAGCCAGGAGTTCAAGACCAGACTGGGAAACGTAGTAAGACCCTGGCCTCTACAAAAAATACAAAAAATATAAAAATTAACCAGGTGTGGTGGTGTAGTCCCTCCTGTAATCCCAGCTACCTAGGAGCTGAAGCAGGCAGCTGTATTGAACCTGGGAGTTTGAGGTTGCAGAGATGATGATGAGCTAGGATGATGCCACTGCACTCTAGCCCAAGCAAGAGAAGAAGAAACCAACAAAACCATAGTAAAATACCATTCCACACCCACTAGAATGGCTCTAATTTTAAAAATGCAAGAACAAATGTTGATGAGAAGTGCATCAAGAAGCTGGAACTCCCCATATTGCTAATGGGGTCCAAAATGGTGCCGCTGCCTGGGAAACCAGTTTCGCCACTTCTTGAAAGTTAAACATTAAATTACCGTATGCAAAGTAGCACTATTCATAATAACCACTTGTATACGATCCAGATGGCCATCGATTGGAGAATGGTAAACAAAATGTGATATGTCCATACGACGGACTATGGCTCAGAAACGTGGATGAAATATTAATACGCACTTCACCGCGGAGGAACCTCAAAAACATGCTAAGTGAGCGAAGGCAGTCACAGAGGGCCCCAAGATGTATGACCCCATTTAAATGCAAAGTCCAGAAGGGGCAAACCCACAGAGATGGAAATAGATCACTGGTTCCCTGAGGCTGGGAGGAGGAACAGAGAATGGCTCCAAATGGGCTTAGGGGATCTCTGGGGGAAAATGAAAATGTTTTAAAATTGTGTTGATGCACGTATAACCCTACACATTTACTAAAAAATAATTTAATTGCTTAAAAATATTAAAATCAAATATTAAAATAATTTGATACTTGAAATGAATTAATTTTGTGGAATATAGATTATGCTTCAATAAAGCCGTCTTTAAAAAGATAATCACACGATAAATGTCAAACCAGTGGTGAAAATATATATAAAGGGTCTCCAAACTTTTAGTATCCCGTTATCATGTACCCCTCATTAAAAATGTAAGTGTTTATCCTCAATACATGTGCATTTATTTCTTTAGAAATGATAACATAAATTAATGTATTAGTATCTCCTATACTGTATAAAATTGGTCCCCAAAGTAAAATTAAAAGATTTCAAACACATAAACAGCTATTATTTGAACACAAAATTACTGACTTGATTATCAGGTCTTTAAGAATAAAGGAATATAAGAGTTAAAATTCGTGAGCTCCAGACCCATAAATCTGTGAATATGAGAAGCTTCCAGAATCCACTGGGGAATATGTTATGGACAAGACCACCCCTGGCATAATAAACCCTCAGAACATTCATCAAATTGAAAATCATGTTCAAAGAGATGCTGTGTTTGCATGATGAGCCATGGACATCAATCAAAATAAACCCAGCTGTTCCGAGGATGGCAAGTATTCAGGAAACGGGACTGCAGGCACTGTTAATAATAAATGTCAGAAGGGATAGTTCAAAATAAAAGGACAGACAAAGAATGATGCAACAGGAGGACGGATTCTTGGGAAGATGATGCTTTCTACACAAATGTGATCTCCTTCCCAGTGGGATGGAGTTAGTCACAACACTCTACCTAATCACCTGTTGTCACCAAAGAGTTAATTACAAAAAGAATCATGCCAGATTTATGTGGAGTTATAACAGCTATTAAAACTTTAAATGTTTGCAACATCCATTGGTGTTTAACCTCAAGTTTCTCCCTTGAGGTTTCACATTACAAAAATAATGATTTCTGTTGGCTTTGTTATTTACAATGCAATATACACAGAGAGTTACAAACAATAAAAGAATATAACCAATACAGAGGGGTTCTTATTAGTGAGTTTGACACATGAAAGACAGGGAAAAATAGAAAGAACAGATCCTGAAGGTCCTTATAATAAAATTGGGGAGTTCAGCCCTTTTCTCTGTAGCCATCATCGGGGCCATTCAATGTTTTTTGAGCACAGGGCAATCTGAGCTAAGTAGTTTTTGGAGGGATTAGCACAGTGCCACACACAGCGTGGACAGGTGTGGGGAGAGACCAGAGACTGTATTCTAACTGGTTAGAACTGAAATGGGATACTAAGCCAGTGCAGGCTGGAATTAAGGGCCCTGACCAAGGTTGTACAGGGAGAACACAAGGAAAAGTACAGCAGAAAGAAAGAATTTACAGATGGTTGACCGTGATGGAAGAGTTTGTAAATCTTGATGCCAAAAAAAAAAACGCTCCAACACCAGGCCAGAGGGCAAGTTCAGCTGAAGTGCACAGAGATAAGCTAATGCTCCCCTGGACTTGGCTGGGCAGGGTGTGTGACCTGGGGGCTCTGGAGCAGCTTGGTGGTCCCCTTTATTCCTTGCGGCCTCCTCCCTCCCCAGGGCTCTCCTGCTTCTCAGAAGCACTTTTAAAGAGACCAGAGGAAAGTATTGAAGGACCTGTCACTAATTTCTTTTAAGGGGTAAACAGAATCCTGTCACTTTGGAAAAAGGGACTTCCTCTCCATCCATGTTTGAGGAATTTTGTAAGAAACACTTAAGTAAGAATCGAAAGAGCCGTACAAGGGGGGAGGCAGAAGAATGAGCAACAGGGGAGAGGGGGAGAAGGGTGGGGGAGGGAGTCATGGTGTGTGCCAGACCTCTTGGGGGCAGACACAATTATAAGAAGGACTTTCTCTAACAAATACAGTGAGTAACCTAGTTCCTCATACCCTCAATGAATCCCAAGCAATAAAAAGAAAAAAAAAGAAGAAGAACTGACAGTGACTTGAACTTGAGCGTGTTCTGCTTTGTAATTGTCTTCGGCCACTCTGGAAGAAACAAGGCCATGCTCTCTTCAGGATCCTGATAGCCACATTTTCTGCATTTGAATAAAAACTATATCTTAGTAACTGCAATAGAGATGATAATCCCTATATCTTTTTTTTTGAAAGCAAAGTTTTCATCCATGTGCTCTTATTATCACTACAGACTCACCCTGAGGGAAACATACTTGGAAATCTGTCTCAATAGTCCGTTTTCTTATTTAAATATATAAAAGTTCAAAGGTTCGTATTTTACTAGTGAACAAAACAAAGAAATGTTATCCAAAGAAAGACAATACATTCCATATCACCTAGTAATAAAATTCAAAGTTTTAAGATAAAATTATCTACCAGCCTTATTCTGCTAACCTCTAATACCCAGGAATTTTCAGGTCAGTAACGGTGGTGGTCACTCAGTTGAATTGTAGGCCTTGGCTTTCTTCATTTGAGTAATCATAGCTGCCAGACATGCCACTTTCTGCAGAGTCTTACTAAAGATCACAGCCATAGAGATCACCCTCATCTTTCACTTCCCCGGTGCAATCCCCTTTTTGTGGGTTAAAAAAAAATCCTCCTGCCCTAAAGATCAAGAGCAGAAGCCACTTCTTCTGGCTCTTAATCAGGCATTATTTCTTCTCCACAGCCTAGAAAAGACAAATCGTCCCATTTTTCAGAAATATATGGGTGTGTGTGAGTGTGTGCACGTGTGTGAGAGCAAATGAGGGTGTGTGTATGTGTGTTTATACACACACATTGCTGCAAGAGAATCGAATGTTTGGTACATGACCACATAGTGTCAACTTTTGTTTAATGCACCTACATGTTCCCATGAGAGAAAAACTCAATGAATAGTATAATAATTGAAATTAAAACTTGATGAATGTGAGTATTTCATAACATCCAGGAATTACTGCTAATTGGTGTAACAGTGATATGCAAGGAAGTGTCTTTCTTTTAGGGAGATGAAGCCTAAAGTGTTTGTTAATTAAGGCTTATGACATCTGCAACTTATTTTCAAAAGGCTTTTAAAAAGAAAAAATGGGAAGCTAGATTGCCGGATGGGTGTAACAGGAAGGATGAAGAGATGGAGAGTTATATGGACAGATGGACAAGGGATGGATGGACAGATGGATAGGCAGATGAGCGGAGAATGCCATGGGGAAATGTTAAGACTGTTAAATCTAGCTGGTGCAGATACAGGTGTTTGGTGGACTATTCTCTCAACTTTCCTGTATTTTAAAATTTTTCATAATAAAAATTGCAAAAATAAAGGTCATCTATATAAATGGAACAAAGATCTCCTTCTCAGTCCTAGAATGTTTGCCCGGCTAAACTACCCAAGGTTTCCCTTCTTTATTACCTGATAACTGTTGTTGTTGTTGCAGTTTGGGGTCTGGATCGGGTTTGAACCCGCCACCTCCGGTATATGGGGCCAGCACCCTACTCCTTGAGGCACAGGTGCTGCCTGATAACTGCTTCTTTTTTCCATACTGGACAGCCAGAAAGTAAAATGCAGTTTCCTACATTCTCAGTGGACATGTTTGGAGATCCACTCTCTATAGGGAGAACTGGGCTGTCCAAGATAAAACTTTTACTAATATTCAGTTCTTACTTTGATTAAAATGTAGACCTTCTTTTATATTTACTGCCATTTGAAATTTTCATAATGCACATTCTTCTACATTGTCGCTAACTCCAGACCTCAAGCCAGTCTTCTTAGAGGAACACACATGTGGTCTGTACACACACGGATGCACACCCACACTCAATTCCCCTTCTCCCCTCCTCCCACTATGCTAAGTCAAAGCCTGGCTGGCCCTATTAGAATCAAATAGACCACATGAATGCTCCAAGACAGTCTCCTTGGAGGAAAATTGAGAATTCATTCATTGACATTTCCCCAGGGAAAAGTAAAGTGAAATCGTGTCATTCTCAGACACTCACATGATTAAATTAATGTGAAATTAAAACCAAAATGAAATATTCCTCTGCATGTTAAAAGTAGTTCACTGGAGAAGTCCGAGTACAATCAGCTACCTCTGCAGCACATTATTGAGCGATTTAAAAGATTAATTTTAACGCAGATCACAGCTTCAGCAGTTATTATGCCAGCATTAAGCAAATAAGCAGACAGCCATAGAAGGAAGCTGGTTGCAGGGCAGAGGAGAGGAACACAGCCATCTTGTTCCGCCACGGGCAGTACAATTTCATTCATATTCCTCGCTTCGGTTTGCAGTGGGCCATGAGTCTTTAATTCGTGAAATATTAGGAGAGGATCTTTTTCAGGAAGTGAGAGTCTGAACTTGACAGACACAGAAGCTCATCTAGAATGACAACCAACAAGTTCCTAAACCACAAATACTCATTTCAACAATTTGCAATAATCTACATGTGCGTGCCGAAGCATTCCAGACAGAGGGCAGGGCTGCAGGCTGGTCTGCCTCATAGCATTTTCCTCTAAAAACAGATCCATAATCAAATGCTAAGAAAATATATACCCTAAGCCCTGAAACAGAAATGTGAATGCAAACGACACCAGAATAATGTTCGCTCTGGGCAGATCTGTGTAAACCTGGTTTGCATATGGAAATCAAGATTGCTTGGCTTCCCTGCCCAATGTCAGGCTAAAACGAAGGTCAACGATTTCTCTGACCCTGATCCACCAGCAGATGGGAGACTGTCAGTGACAATCAATGAATGACCCAAGCTGAGCTCAAATGGGAGTGGAAGGCAGGAATAGAGGAGGAGGATGGAGGAACAAAGGATTTAGAGGAAAAAAAAAAAAAAGGGCTCGGTGCCTGTGGCTCAATCGGCTAAGGCGCCAGCCACGTACACCTAAGGTGGCGGGTTTGAATCCCCAGCCTGGGCCCGCCAAACAACAATGATGGCTGCAACCAAAAAATGGCCGGGCATTGTGGCAGGTGCCTGTGGTCCCAGCTACTTGGGAGGCAGAGACAGGAGACTTGCTTGAGCCCAGGAGTTGGAGGTTGCTATGAGCTGTGATGCCATGGCACTCTACCCAGGGGGACAGCTTGAGGGTCTGACTCAAAAAAAAAAAAAAAAAAAAGGTGGGGGGGGCTTTAGAGCCAGCAACAAACTCTTTCTATAAAGGGGTTGATAGACAAGATTTTCAGCTCTGTGGGCCATATGCTCTCCGTTACCCTCTCTGCTTCTTACACCCCAGGTGTAAACCAGGCCATTACAATATGTAAGTGAATGGGTGTGGCCAATTAAACTATATTTATGGATAGATGC
>CAUYQV010192415.1:0-36304 GCA_963574575.1 Galagoides demidoff | reverse complement strand
TGTGGTCCCAGCTACTTGGGAGGCTGAGGCAGGAGACTCGCTTGAGCCCAGGAGTTGGAGGTTGCTATGAGCTGTGATGCCATGGCACTCTACCCAGGGGGATAGCTTGAGGCTCTGTCTCAAAAAAAAAAAAAAAAAATTAAAAAAAATCTTTTGACCAGGTGCTTGTGGCCCACACCTGTAATCTTAGTGCCGTGGGAGGCTGAGGAGGGAGGAACCCCTGAGGCCAGAGTAGAAGACTAGCCTGGGCAACACAGTGAGATCCTGTCTCTTAAAAAAAAAATAATTAAGGGTGGTACCTGTGGCTCAAAGGAGTAGGGCACTGGCCCCATATACTGGAGGTCACAGGTTCAGATCCAGCCCCAGCCAAAAACTGCAAAAAAAAAATAATAATAATAATAATTAGCTAGGGTGACACCTATGGTTCAGTGGGTGGGTCACTGGCTCCACATACCAAGGGTGGCGGGTTTGAACCCAGCCCCAGCCAAACTGCAACAAAAAATAGCCAGGTGTTGTGGCGGGCGCCTGTAGTCCCAGTTACACGGGAGGCTGCAAGAGGATCACATAAACCTAAGAGTTGGAGGTTGCCACAGCACTCTACCAAGGATGACAGAGTGACACTCTGTCTCGAAAAAAAAAAAGTTAGCCAGGTGTGGTGGTGTTCACCTATAGTCCCAGTTACTTGGGAGGCTGAGGCAGGAGGATACTTTGAATTCAGGAGTTGGAGATTACAGTGAGCTATGATTGTACCACTGTACACTCCAGCCTGGGCAAAAGAGGAAGACCCTATCTTATAAAAAGGGAAAAAAGGCCAGGTGAAGTGGCTCACACCTGTAATCCTAGCACTCTGGGAGGCTGAGGTGGATGGATTGCCTGAGCCACAGTGGGATGTTGTCTCTAAAATAGCCGGGTGCCACTAACTCAGGAATGGATTAACAAGCTGTGGTATAGGTATACCATGCAATACATTTAATATGCCATTTACTCTCCATTAAAAAAATGGAGACTTTACATCCTTTGGGTTTTTTTTTGTTTGTTTGTTTTTTTGTAGTGACAGAGTCTTACTTTATCGCTCTCAGTAGAGTGCCATGGCATCACACAGCTCACAGCAACCTTCAACTCCTGGACTTAAGTGATTCTCTTGCCTCAGCCTTCCAAGTAGCTGGGACTATAGGCACCCACCACAATGCCTAGTGACTTTTTTGTTGCAGTTTGGCCAGGCTGGGTTTGAACCCACCACTCTCGGTATATGGGACCAGGTCTCCTACCTACTGAGCCACAGGCACCACCCCTACATCCTTTGTATTAACCTGGATAGAAGTAGAACACATTATTCTTAGTAAGGCATCACAAAAATGGAGAAGCATGAATCTTCTGTATTCAATTTTGACATGAGGACAATTAATGACCTAGTACACAGTGGGGGCTGGGGGAAGGGGAGAGCAGAGAGAGAGAAAAGGAGGTAGGAGGGTGGGAGAAAGGAAGAGCACAGCACAGAGAGGGAAGGGTGGGGTCTCATGGTGTGACACACCTTTTGGTCGCAAGACACAATTCTAAGAGGGACTTGACAAATACAATCAGTGTAACCTGGTTTCTTGTACCCTCAATGAATCCCCAACAATAAAAAAAATTAAAAAAGAATACTTAATTCTTACAATAGCTCTTTGGGATAAGAAGTAAAATCATCTCCATTCATAAAGGGAGTAACTGAATTATAGAAAGTTAACTATAGTCACACATGGCTAGTAATGACAGAATTGGGATTGAACACTGGCAGTCTGTCTCCAGGCCCATGTTCTTACCAGCTACATTGTGTAGCCTTTTATTAAGTTGCAACTTCAAACATTCCTATAAATAATAATAATAATAATATAAAAATAGCTGGGCATTGTGGCAGGCGCCTATAGTCCCAGCTACTTGGGAGGCTAAGGCAAGAGAATCACTTAAGCCCAAGAGTTTGAAGTTGCTGTGGACTACGATGCCACAGCACTCTACCAAGGGTTACAAAATGAGACTTTGTCTCAAAAACAAACAAAACCCCAAACCAAAAACTTTTTGGTGCATCAAAGAATACTATCACAAAAATATTTGCAAATCATAAGCCCAAGAGTTTGTGGATGCTGTAAGCTAAGATGCCATGGCACTCTACCAAGGATGAACAAGTAAGACTGTCTCAAAAAGAAAAAAAAATGGTCAAAGAATCTGAAGACACATGTCTCTATAGAAAATATTCAAATGGCCAATAAACACTCAAAGATGATCATGATCACTAATCATTATAGAAATACAAATCAAAACTACTGTGAGATAATACTTCAGATCTACTAGGACAGCTGTAATCAAAAAGACAAGTAATAAAAAGTGTTGACAAGGATGTGGAGAAATTAGACCTCTCATACTGTGCAAATGGAAATGTAAATGGTACTGCCTCTGTGAAAAAGTCTAGCAGTTCCTCAAAAAAAGTTACCATGTGGGTGGCGCCCATAGTTCAGCCATCAAGGCACTGGCAACATACACCTAGCGCAGCGGGTTTGAGCCCAGCCCAGGCCTGCTAAGGAACAATGACAACTACAACCAAAAAATACATGGGCATTGTGGTGGGCACCTGTAGTCCCAGCTACTTGGGAGGCTGAGGCAAGAGAATAGCTTAAGCCCAAGAGTTTGAGGTTGCTGTGAGCTCTGATGCCAGGGTGACAGCTTGAGACTCTGTCTCAAAAAAAAAAAAAAAGTTACCATATGACCAAAGCAATTTCTCACCTAGGCTTATATCCAAGAGAACTGAAAATCCGCATAAAAATTTGTGCAAGAATGTTCATAGCAGTATTATAATAGCCAAAAAAGTAGAATATCCATCACCTAGTAGATAAATAAAATGTGATATATTCACACAATGAAATATTATTCAACCATAAAAACAAATGAATATATGCTATAACATGGATGAACCTTGAAAACATTATGCTAAGTGAAAAAAGCCACAGATTATAAGACTACATTTATATGACATGTCTAGAATAGGAAAATTTAGGGACAGAAAAAAAGTAAGTGGTTAGCAAGCCACTGAGGAAGGAAGACATTGAGAGGTACAAGGTTTCTTTCTGAGGGAATAGAAAATATTCTACAATTAGACAGTGATGGCTGTACAACATTGCAAATGTATTAAAGAACTGTACACTCCAAAATGGTTAATACAGTGAATTTTACATTATGTGAATTTTATCTGAACTAAACATAAATTGGAAAATGACTATTAATTCTTTCTCAGTGTGTAGTTCAGAAATCACAAATCAGGCTGGGTTCTTTGCTCAGTCTATCAAGAGAAAATTATGGTGCCAGTAAGGTTGAGTTCTTGTCTGGAAGATCTAGGGGAAATCTGCTTCTCAGGTCATTCTTCTCTGTGGCCTAATTCAGTTCCTTTTGGCTACAGGAAAAAGATTCTACTTCCCCTGATGGCTGTCAGCTCTTAGCTCCTAGAAGCCTCCCACATTTCTTGACTCATGACTCTCCCCCATGACATGTGGAATTGTTGTGCTTCAAGTCTCTGACTTGCTCTTTTTTTTTTTTTTTTTAAGACACAGTCTCACTGCGTCGCCCTCAGTATAGTGCTGTGGCGTCATAGCTCACCGCAACCTCAAACTCTTGGGCTTAAGTGATTCTTTTGCCTCAGCCTCCCAAGTAGCTAGGACTACAGGCACCCACCACAAGGCCTGGCTATTTTTTGTTATTGTTTTAGTTGTCATCCTTGTTTAGCAAGCCCTGGCCGGGTTCGAACCCACCAGTCCCAGTGTATGTGGCCAGTGCCCTAATCATTGAGCTACGGGCGCCGAGCCTGACTTCCTCTTTTCCAACCAGCTGTAAAGAACTTACTGCTCTTAGAGGGCTCATATGACTAGGTCAGGTCCACCAAGACAATCTAACTTAAGGTCAACTGTGCCACCTGATGTAAATTCGCAGTCCTGGGAATCATACAGAGTATGTACACTAATGAGATGATCTTGGTGGTCATCTTAGGATTCTGTCTACCTCAATAGCCACTGATAATTAAAGCCTACATCATTGACTCATTAGAGCAGGGGTTCTCAAACTTTTTAAACAGGGGGCCAGTTTACTGTCCCTCAGACTGTTGGAGGGCCTGGCTGTGGGCCCCGGGATGAGTTGCTGCTAAGCAGGCAAAAACACCCGGTGGGCTGGATAGTTTGGTAGGCTCCATGTGGCCGGCAGGCTGTAGTTTGAGGATGACTCCATTAGAGAATACAAAGGGTAATATTACATTTGGGTTTATTTAAATTTCCATCTTTCAGCTCGGTGCCCATTAGGAAAGGGGTTACAGCACCAGCCATATATACCAAAGCTGGCAGATTCAAACTCAGCTAGGGGTAGTTAAACAATGACAACTATGGCAAAAAACAACTGGGCGTTGTGGTGGGTGCCTATAGTCCTAGCTACTTTGGAGGCTGAGGCAAGAGAATCACTTGACCCTAAGAGTTTGAGGTTGCTGTGAGCTGTGATGCCACAGCAGTCTCCCAAGGGCAACATAGTGAGATGTATCTGAAATAAATAATTTTTTTTTTTTTGCAGTTTTTGGCTGGGGCTAGGTTTGAACCTGACACCTCTGGCATATGGGGCCAGCACCCTACTCCTTTGAGCCACAGGCCACCTTTCTCTCTCTCTCTCTCTTTTTTTTGGGGGGTGGGGGAAGACAGAGTATCACTCTGTCACCCTCAAAAAGAGTGTCATGGTGTCATAGCTCACAGCAACTTCAAACTCTTGGGCTCAAGTGATTCTCTTGGCTCATCCTCCCAACTAGCTGGGATTATAGGTGCCTGCCACAATGCCTGGCTATTTTTACAGACGAGGTCTAACTCTGGCTCAGGCTGGTCTTGAACCTGTGAGCTCTCCCAGAGTGCTAGGATTACAGGTGTGAGCCACAACACCTGGCCTTTTTTGTTTCTTTGAGATAGAGTCTCTGTTGCCCAGGCCAGAGTACCATGGCATTAGACTAATTCACAGCAACCTCAAACTCCTGGGTTCAAGTGATCCTCATGTAGCCTTCCAAACAACTGGGACCACAGGTACCCACCACAAAGCCCAGCTACTTTTTCTATTTTTAGTACAGATAGGGATCTTACTCTTCCTTAGGCTGGTTTCAAACTTCTAGTCTCAAACAATCCTCCTGCCTCCAAAGTGCTAGGACTAGAGGAAAAGTCACTGTCCCCATCCCTTTTTTGCTTTTTTTAATGTAGCCATTCTAGTGATTATGAGGTGGTACCTCATTGTTTTTTTTTTTGAGACAGAGTCTCAAGCTGTTGCCCTGGGTAGAGTGCTGTGACATCACAGCTCACAGCAATCTCAGACTCTTGGGCTTAAGTGATTCTCTTGCCTCAGCCTCCCAAGTAGCTGAGACTACAGGCACCCACCACAATGCCCAGGTATTTTTTGGTTGTAGTTGTCATTATTGTGTGCCAGGCCTGAGCTGGATTTGAACACAACAGCGCCAGTGTCTGTGGCTGGTGCCTCAGCTGCTGAGCTACAGGTCCTGAGCCCTCATAGTGGTTTGGATTTGCATTTCCCTAATGACTAAGAATGCTGAGCATCTTTTTATGTGCTTACGGACCATGAATTCTGGATACTAAACTTTTATCAGGTATATTATGTGCAAATATTTTCTCCCATTGTATGGGATGTCTCTTTGATAGTGCCCTTTGATATACACGTTTTTAATTTTGATGAAATCTAATTTATCTACTTCTTTTGTTGCTTGAGTAAAACTAGGTTTGTCTATCTCTAAAACACTATTTTGTCTTCCTAAAATTTTAGGCATTATATTAAATCTTCTTTGGTGGTCCACAAAAAGCAGAAGTGGAAACTTCTGGTTCAAACTAAAATAACTTTTATTTTTAATTTCATGCCTAAGTTAACTTGAGCAGATAGTGAGTAAAGAACTGACAGTGAGATCTAGTCACTCCTCAAAGTCATTTATTCCAATTTGATGGTTGAGATTTGACCAAACTTATTATCAACTTGTAACTATTCAATAACCCAAATAAAATGAACTGATGATTACAGACTAATAATTTGTATGTAATTTTCCATAATAGCACATGCCCTCATACTGAACACCCTAAGATTGAATCTGAATACCCTAAGATTCTGAGGAGTCTAGCATGACAAAGAATTAGCAATAGTCACTCTGTTGCCTGGGCTAGAGTGTGGTGGCATCATCACAACTCACTGCAACTTCAAACTCCTGGACTCAGGCAATCCTCCTGCTTTAGCCTCCCATAGAACTAAGCATGAGCCACCTTGCAGTCTCCTTTTATTTGTTAATACTTGAATTCTTCGTTTCATCTCTTCACTCCTACCTCCCAAAGCCCTCTGAATGCACAAAGGAATAGAAGTAGCAAAGAATGATGTCAAGAATGGAACAAGCCTCTCTCATGGTAAGCAAAGGAACCTTATCTATCAATATTATCAAATTATGGCCAGACTTGGGGGCTCATGCCTGTAATCCTAGACTCTAGGACTCAAGGTGGGAGGACTGCTTGAGTTTGAGAACAGCCTGAGCATAGCAAGACTCTGTACTGAAGAAAAAAAAAATTAGCTTGGTGTAGTGGCAGGCGCCTGTAGTCCCAGCTACTTGGGAGGCTGATTCAAGAGGAATGCTCAAGCCCAAGATTTTGTGAGCTATGATGCTACAGCACAGGGCACAGGGCACAGGGCACCCAGGGCACAGAATGAGACACTGTCTCAAAACAAAAATTTATCAAATTACATTATGACAATCAATTTTAATTAAGCAAAATAATACCTCTTCTTTCACTCTTTAACCTTTATCCAGAGCTAGAAATTAAAGATGTCTTTCTTTACAGTATTATAGGAGAGTTAAACATTAAATGAAGTAATTTTCTCCTAATCAAAGATTCTACAAATTAAGGATTTATTTGATACACATTCAGCTTATATATTTTTTCTATTTGTAAACACTTTTGATTTTTGTGTAGTGTGGGATACTGCTTTAGGCCTGATATATTATTTTAAATATTCATCTTTTAACCTCACGTTATTTATACTAATGGTCTGGTTTATCATAGTGACTATATGGGCTGAATGTGTGTTTCCTCTCCAAATTCATATGTTTTTATTTTCATTGTCTTCTATTTTTTTGAGACAGAGTTTCACTATGTCGCCCTTGATAGAGTGATATGGCATCACAGCTCACAGCAACCTCCAATTCTTAGGCTTAAGAGATTCTCTTGCCTCAGCCTTCCAAGTAGCTGGGACCACAGGCACCTGCCCCAATGCCCGCTATTTTTTTGGTTGCAGTTGTTGTTGATGTTTAGCTAGCCCAGGCCGGGTTCGAACCCACCACCCTTGGTGCATGTGGTCGATGCCATAACCACTGCGCTACGGGCACTGCCTCAAAATACATATATTGATGCCTTAACCCCAATGTGTATTTAGAGGTGGGGTCTTTGGGAGGTATTTAAGTTTAGATTAGGTCATGAGGGTTGGACCTTCAAGATGGGATCAGTGGCTTTATAAGAAGAGAGTTCTCTTTCTCTCTCTACACATACACAAGAAAGGCCAGGTGAACACACAGGGAGAAGGCAGCAGTTCAAGCTGGAAAGGAGATTTCACGAGGAAATAAATTTGTCAGCAGCTTGATCTGGGAGTGTTTAAGCCACCCAGTCTATGATATTTTGTTATAGGAGCCCAACCTAAGAAAGACATCAACTATTTTCCTAAGTAATGTGACTGCATTATTTTAGAAATACTAATAATTAACATTTTCCTTTAAACATACTTGCTTCCCTATTCCAAATCAGTCTGGCTTATTTAAATGATACAAACCATTTAAAGTACCTAACATAATGACTGGCATACAGGAACACGCAAATAGTAATGCTCACTTTGCTTTCCTATAGACCACTGATTTTCAACCTGTGTGCCACAGCATACTGGTGTACCATGAAAAGATCTTAGTTGTGCTACAAAATTTTTTTTAATTTTTTTGAGATAGTCTCCCTATGTCACCCTTGGTAGAGTACCGTGGTGTCACAGCTCACAGCAACCTCCAATTCTTGGGCTTAAACAATTCTCAGACTCCTGAGTAGCTGGGACTACAAGCGCCCACCACAATGCCAAGTTATTTTTTGGTTGTAGTTGTAATTGTGTAGCAGGCCTGGGCCAAGCTCGAACTCGCCAGCCTCGAGTGTAATGTGGCACTCTACTCACTGAGCTATGAGCACCAAGCCTGCTGCAAAAATTTTAAAGAAGTTAAATTATTTTTGAAAAAAGTTCAAAACAAAGTATAGTCTTTTTTTTTCACTTTTTTTTTTTGCAATTTTTAGCCATGGCTGGGTTTGAACCCACCACCTCTGGTATTGGGCCAGCACCTTACTCCTTTGAGCCATAGGCGCCACCCTTTTTTCACTTGTTTTTATCAACATAATTTAAGTGCGCTGCAAAGTTTAACTATAGGTTCAAGTATGCTGTGAGTTAAAAAAGATCGAAAAATATAGCTTTACACTTAAAACTCTACCATAAGCTCACCTAATTTTAGTTTCTATAGTATTTAAAATCCTATCAAAATATCTAATATCTAGCAACGTCCACAAACTAGGTGAATACTCAAATACCAGTTTTTCATCATAGAATTCTAAAATCTTGTCTCTGTTTATTCTATTATTACTGTGGACATAAACATTTTAGCTAATAGCTCTGTCCTCGTCTAAAATACATACTTTTTAAATATTGGTCTCTGCTCGGCGCCTGTGGCTCAAGAGGCTAAGGCGCCAGCCACATACACCTGAGCTGGCGGGTTCGAATATAGCCCAGGCCCGCCAAACAACAATGGCTGCAACCAAAAAATAGCCCGGCATTGTGGCGGCCGCCTGTAGTCCCAGTTTCTTGGGGGGCGGAGGCAGGAGACTCGCTTGAGCCCAGGAGTTGGAGGTTGCTGTGAGCTGTGATGCCACGGCATTCTATCCAGGGCGACAGTTTGAGGCTCTGTCTCAAAAATAAATAAATAAATAAATAAATATTGGTCTCTATCATGGAAAGAAAGTATTATGAATTAATATGTGGATATAGTACTACACAAATTTTAGCAAGCATTTAGTAAAATGGCCTTATATGACTGAAATAAAAGTGCCTTTATTTCTTTTTAAACTAAAAAGTAGGAAGCATCCATTATATCATGTCTAGAACCTAGATCAATCTGGGAAGTGTTAAATGTTAAATTCAGAAACCTTCAACATCAATAATGTTAGGTTTCACACATTTGTGATTCCTGTGCTAGCTGTTCTCTCCAAAGTAATGATCTCTGTATTACTAAGGTCTATGGAGTTTAAGGTGCTAGGAGGGTGGATGGAAAGTATTCACGTGTGATGTCAACTACATAACAGTATCTATGATAATAAATTTCCTTTTATTGGTTACAAAGTCAGCCAAATTTTTTGACAAGAAACTTGAGAAATCCTAGGGAGCAAAGCTGTAGATATTCACAAATATTAATCAATAAATACCATCTATTTGTTCTTCTATTTTTCAATGATATTATAAACCTTCAGAGTTTTCTGCTTGAAAATATAGTTTTGTTTAGTGTTTTCTTCTAGAACATTTTCTGTTCTCTTCATACCCACTCCTAGTCAAAATAAGAGATTCTTCTGTGGGTCATTTACACTAAGTGATTGATTAAATATACCTAAAAGTGAAGGTTGATCACATTACTTAACCAGAACGTGTATTTCAGACCTACTATATTTGGCCATGTAAAACACGCTCTTGTGTGTAGTGCACAACCACATTTGTGACCCAAACTTTTAGGAAAATCCCCTTGAAAAAACAGCCAGCTCTTGGCCAGGAGAGACACATCTGGTAAGGGCTAAAGCTCCCCTGGTAAACTGCAGATCACACTGCCCTCCTGCAGCTGCTGACTCTGTGAAGCATGCCCCTTCCCTCTCTCCCCAGAGTCCTTCCCACCTCACTACATCAGAAGCCCCTGTGGAGATGGCCACTCCTCTGGCCAGCAGGGTGGGAACTTCTGAGGCCATTTAGCCTGCAGACAGCCAAGTGGGTCTCTGGGGCCTGTGCAGGGCTCCTGGTCCCCTATGCTGAGCCTTGGGCCTTGGCCATTGCCCTACCTTACCAGCCCTGCCACTGCCCTCTCTCCTTATCATGGCACTCAGTGGAGGCTGCTCTGGCCCACTCTCACCAGACCTGGATCCTTCTGGACTGGGACCCCATGTACCTAGCAGACCCGACCCAGGTTGGGAGGGTGTGGTGGCCCTAAGAGGCCCACTGGGGTCCCCCATTCCTGAGCCATACTACCCATATATAATGCACATCCTTATTTTTCCCTCAAAAATTTAGGTGAAAAAGTATGCACAAAGCACAGCAAAATACAGGTATTTTATTGCTAACTTTAATACCTAACAGGCAACTTACAATGTCTTAGGCAATGTTCTAAGTGCTTTATATGTGACAGTCCCCAGTCCCCAGGCTATAGATCAATATTGGTCTGTGGCCTGTTAGGAACCTGCTGCACAGCAGGTGTGTGGCCAGGTGAGCAAAGCAAAGGTTCATCTGTATTTACAGCCACTCCCCATCACTCACATCACTGCCTGAGTTTTGCCTTCTGTCAGATAATTGGCAGTATTTAGATTTTTTTTTTTAGAGAGACAGAGTCTCACTTTATTGCCCTCAGTAGAGTACCATGGTGTCACAGCCTCCCAAGTAGCTGAGACCACAGGTGCTTGCCAGAACGCCTGATATTTTTTTGTTGCAATTTGGCTGGGGACGTGTTCGAACCCACCACCCCCAGTATATGGGGCCAGTGCCCTGCCTACTGAGCTACAGGTGCTGCTCAGCATTTAGATTCTTGTAGGAACACAAACCCTACTGTAAATTAAGCATGCAAAGGATCTAGGTTGGGCACTCCTTATGAGACTTTAACGCCTGATGATCTGAGGTAGAGATGTAGTGCGCTTAAATCATCCTGAAACCTTCCCCTGCCCTCCCCTGGTCTGTGGAAAAATTGTCTTCTATGAAACCAGAATGTGGAGAATAGAGGACTAAAGTGGTAGGCCGGGGCCAAACCAAGAGGGGGCAATATAAGAATGGATTTTTATCCCAAAGGTAATGTAGAACCACTGAATAATTCTGTAAACAACCCATGACTCAGTTGTGTTTTGACAGCACTATGGCAGTGGAACACTGTAGCTCTGATCTTGAGCCTTAGAGTTTGAGTTCTGACATCACCACTTACTAGCTGGGTAAACTTAAATATATTACTTACAAACATACACGTATTACTTACAAACATACATGTATTACTTAATCTCTCTGAGCATCAATTCCTCAGCTGTAAATCAACAACAATAATAACATCTAATTCATAGGGCTACTGTGAAGATTAAGAAAGATGATCCATTAATCCACTTAGCAAAGTACTTGGTAAGTAGTCAGTAGATGGTAGTTATTTAGCATTAGAAATGTGGAAATGGATTAAGAAGGATTAAAGAAGAAGACAGGAAACCAGTGAGAGGGTTATTGTAATAATGAAAGAGATAAGCAAAACCTAAAGATATGGTTGTGAAAGGGTCAAGAGAGAGTGGGTTCAAAACTTAAAGAGATCAGGTGGTGCCTATGGCTCAGTGAGTAGGTGCTGGCCCCATATACCGAGGGTGGCAGGTTCAAATCCAACCCCATCCAAACTGCAACAACAAAAATAAGATAGCCAGGCGTTGTGGCGGGTGCCTGTAGTCCCAGCTGCTCAGGAGACTGAGGCACGAGAATCGCCTAAGCCCAAGAACTAGAGGTTGCTGTGAGCTGTGGCGCTTCGGCATTCTACCGAGGGCGATAAAGTGAGACTCTGTCTCTATTTAAAAAAAAAAAACTTAAATAGATTCGAGGACTTTGAAAGAAATCTGGGTGGGAGTAGAGGATGAGTTTTTTTGTTGTTGTTGTTGAGACAGAGTCTCACTTTGTTGCCCTTGGTAGAGTGCCCTGGCATCACACAGATCACAGCAACCTCCAACTCCTGGGCCTAAGTGATTCTCTTGCCTCAGCCTCCCGAGTAGCTGGGACTACAGGCACCCGTCATAACGCCTGGCTATTTTTTGGTTGCAGTTTGGCCAGGGCCGGGTTTGAACCTGCCACTCTCAGTATATGGGGCCAGTGCCTTACTCACTGAGCCATAGGCGCCACCCGGGGGGATGAGTTTTTGTCACTGGATAAATAATGGTTACATTCATCAAGAGAGAGAATATGTAAGAAAATGCACGTTGGGTATCTCATAGAGATACCTTTTTTAAAATTTAACACATTAAAAACAAAATTGATAAATATATTCTTCCGTTTACTTACCTGTGACACCACTCTCTTATAGTTTTCCTCCTACCTCTCTGGCTTAGTCTTCACAATTTGCTTTTCAAGGTTTTTTTTCTCCTTCTGTCTCTCAAATGTGTTTCCAGAGTTGGGTTTTCTCAATGCCAATGCTTTTGTCATGTCTCTCTCTCTCTCAGGTGAGTTCATCTACTCCCAAGGTATTAATTAGTATTCACTTGTTTACCGATGACTTTCAGATCTTTATTTCTGGCTCAGTCCACTCAATTCTGTTCCAAACCATGTATATCTACTGCTTACATGGAAATATCCCAGGGGAATAGTCATTCAATGTGTCTAAAACCAAACTCCTTTCATAATGATTTGCTTAGTGCTTACAAAGGGAATTTATTTCATTTTATTTTTATTTTATTCTCTTATGTTATTTTGAGACAGAGCCTCATACTGTTGACCTGTGTAGCGTACCATGGTGTCATCATAGCTCACAGTAACCTCAAGTTCTTGGACTTGAGCAATCCTCTTGCCTCAGCCTCCCGAGCAGCTGGGACTATAAGTGTGGGTTATTATGCCTGGCTAGTTTTTCTACTTTAGTAGAGACAGGGTCTTTCTCTTGCTCAGGCTAGTCTTGAACTCTTGAACTCAAGCAATCAAGCAATCCTCCCACCTCGGCCTTCCACAGTGATAGGATTACAGGTGTGAACCACGGTGCTGGGCCCAAATGGACCAATTTTAAAAACAAAAACACAAAAACAAACTTTTCCTTCAGATTTTCTCTCACAGGTTCTTCCCTTCTACCCCCAAATGTGATCACATAAATTACGCTCCCTCTTGAACCTTAATCTAAATCCTCCATACATTCATCCCATCAAGACAGCCTATATTTTCTTATAAAATCCACTTCTTATACTTTTTTTTTTTTTTTTTGGAGACAGAGTCTCTCTACATTGCCCTTGGTAGAATACCATAGCATCACAGCTCACAGCAACCTCCAACTCTTGGGCTTAAGCGATTCTCTTGCCTCAGCTTCCCAAGTAGGTGGGACTACAGGCACCTACCACAACACCTGGCTATTTTTCAGGTGCAGTTGTCATTGCTGTTTAGCGGGCACAGGCCGGGCTCTAACCTGCCAGCCTCAGTGTATGTGGCTGGCACCCTACTCCATGAACTACAGGCACCAAGCCTCATTTCTTATACTTTTATATTTCTGTTATGCCACTCTAAAGTATATCCTTATCCCTCCTCTGTTATTTGTAACTCTGGTTAAAAGCATTCCATCTGAAATGAATACCTTCTACTTCCTTCTTCATCTGTAAGTTTTTCTTTCTTCTTCTGTTCTCTTTTTTCCTCTAAGCCCAACCCTCCATGTGATCCTGTCCCTCATCTGCAAAGATCTGATTTATGAGAATAAGAACCTTGTCTGTCTCATCCCCAGCTACTGGAACTGTGAGTGCTTAGTACATGACAGATACTAAAAATTCAAAATACATACTAAAGCATGTATTGAACGCTTTTAATTAATAAGTCTTTATGTGACTTTTTCATTTTTTCCTCCTCTTCTATATCCACTTTTGTAAATCCACAAGTACGTTTAAATCTTTTTTCCGTGGAGGAAAAATTCAAGACACTCATAGAAACTTTCTCTTGACTCTTTTCAAGCTATTTGTTCTTTCTATCACCAAGCTTCTTTTAAGCCACATCTTCACCACATTTTCTTTACATTAGTCAACACTTTGACGTGCAGTTTCCTCCCCAAACTGCTTTCTCAAAATCACCAGGGACCTCCTACCTTTCCCACCCCTTATCCTTCCTGCTGCTTTCTTTATCACTCAACACAAAAGAATGCCCACTGCTCCTCAGAACTCTTCTCCACAAGGTCTTCCTTGATTCCCTTAAAGATAGGCTATATGTTCCTTTACTTCCTATAAATAATCACAGCTCTCATCATGCTTTTTGTGTTTTGTTTTGGTTTTTGGGTTTTTTTGAGACAGAGCCTCAAGGTGTCCCCCTGGATAGAGTGCCGTTGCATCACAGCTCACAGCAACCTCCAACTCCTGGGCTCAAGCGAGTCTCCTGCCTCCGCCTCCCAAGTAGCTGGGACTACAGGCATGGGCCACAACGCCCGGCTATTCTTGTTTGGCAGGCCAAGCTGGATTCAAACCTGCCAGCTCAGATGTATGTGGCTGGTGCCTTAGCCGCTTGAGCCACAGGCGAGGAGCCTCATCGTGCTTTTTGTACCTATTTGTCAATGTCTTACACCAGACTAACAATTTTTTTTGAGACAGGGCTCAGTCTGTCCCCAGGGCTAGAATATAGTGGTATCATTATAACTCACTGCAGTGTTAAACTCCTGGGCTTACAAGAGATCCTCCAACCTCAGTTCCTCAGTAGCTGGGGCTACAGGCGCACACTAGGCATACATGGCAAAGTTTTTTGTAAATGTGTGTGTAGATGCAGGGTCTCCCTATATTGCCCTGAATGGCCTCTACTCCTAGCCCCATGCAATCCTCCCACCAGGGTCTCCCAAAGTGCTTGGACTACAGGTATGAGCAACCTTACCCAAGATAGACTAACAAGTTCTTGAAGATGGGTGTAGTTTTTTTTTCTTTTTTTTTTCTGAGACAGAGTCTCACTTTCTTGCTCCTGGTAAAGTGTCGTGGAGTCAGAGCTCACAGCAATCTCAAACTCCTGGGCTAAGTGATCCGCTTGCCTCAGCCTCCCAAGTAGCTGGGACTACAGCTGCCTGCCACAATGCCCGGCTATTTTTTAGACACTGGGTCTCGCTCTTGCTCAGGCTGGTCTCCAACTCATGCGCTCAAGTGATCTACCTGCCTCAGCCTCCCAAAATCCTGGGATTACAGGTGTTAGCCACCATGCCTGGTAATATTTTCTTAATGTATTGCAATTATCTCTCAATAGTGCTATGACTGCTCAATAAATATTTGTTGAATGAATTAATAAATACTGCCCTCAGATTTATGCCTAAAAGAGTTCTAAGAATACTGGATAATAGGAGTGTTGGTTAAAATAAGGATGACAAGTGACATTCTAAAGGAAAGGGGTAAGTAAAAACAGTATGAGGGGCTACAGACAACCAGAACACAGCATAATGCATGTATGCATGTAATCATTCATTCATTCACTCATTTGGCATTTACTACTATAGGCAAGTAAATAAAACAATCAAGACATAGTACCTGTCTTCATAAATCTGTCTTATAATCAAAACTTGAGGAGTAGTTAAGAAGTGGCAGAAGATAGGAGTAAGATACTATGCCACTAAATTACTATTCTTTTCCTTCAAGATAGAGTCTCATTTTGTTACCCCAGGCTAGCATGCTGTGATGTCAGCCTAGCTCACAGCAACCTCAAACTCCTAGGCTCAAGCAAACCTCTTGCCTCAGCCTCTTGAGTAGCTGGGACTACAAGTGTGCACCACAATACCTGGCTAGTTTTTGTATTTTTGATAGAGATGGGGGGAGGGTCATTTCACTCCTGAGTGAAAACTGGTCTCAAGCTCCTGAGCTCAAGCCATCTTCCTGCCTTGGCCTACCAGAGTGCTAGAATTACAGGTGTGAGCCACCCTGCTGGGATAGTAATTCTCAATCTGATGTTATAATATTAGGACAAATTTGAAAGGCCACAAACCAGCTGCTTCTGATTGATTCACCTTTGTGATCCAGCCCTATCAGTGACAGTTCTCAAATTTTAATGTGCATAAAGAGCACTTGGGGATCTTGTTAAAGGTGTAAAGGAATTTCCCAGAGATCCTGATTCTGTGGATCCAGGAATCTACATTTTAAGCATCATATGTTACTATTATGCTTTTGGTATAAATAGCATACTACTTGTAAGTCCTCCGTCATTCATGTTGTCATAATTTTGCCATGCCTGACTTCTACCTATAATACTAGTTTCCTAAAAATTTATTAAACATATTTAAGCCTTATTCTAGGCAAGGAATTTGATAAATTTTTTGTAGTACACATAAAATAAATACATACTCATTAAAAAGGTCTGCCTATATACATCAGTGGACGAAGGTTTGAGAAGCATTGCTAAAGAGATTATGCCTTGCAAACACCAAATCCTGCATGTAGTCTAATGATACAACAAAAGTTCCAGGGCAGTGAAGTTCAGCAGAATTGTGCTCCAGAAGAGCTCAATGGTGTCTTTTGTAGATTATAAAACAATAAATGCTTTTAAAAATAATGTTGTAATTATTACAAAACGACTTATAAAAATAAAAAAGTATTGACTTTTTTTTTTTTTAAAGTGTTTTGTCTTCACTCTGGTACCTATCTCTCAGAATATTCTTGAGCTAACACCTGAGTCAACCTCCAACAGCTAAAGCACTGAACTTAAAAGCAGCAGTTGGAACAAAAAAGGGTAGATCTGTGCTTTTGACTCATAATAAAAATTCTCATCCATTTTGTTTAGAATTACATTTGACTAAGACCAATAACTGAGTTCAAAGGTATAAACTTGATAGCTCTTTCTTTTCCTTCAATCCCAAAGCAATTTATAATAGGCAAAGTAGTACAGCAAAAACATCAGGGGAATCACTGTATCTCAGAAAGGTGTACGGCAGTGGTTTTCAGCCAGTGTATGGTAAGAGGATCTTAGGTGTGCTGGAAAAATTTTTAAAGATCATCAATTAAATTATTTTTGAAAGAAGTTCAAAGCACAGTAAGTGTATTCTTTTTTTTTAAAAAACTCTTTTTTGAGCAACATAATTTAAGTGTGCTTTGAGAGTTTAACTATAGGTTCAAGTGCACTGGGAGATAAAAAAGGCTGAAAAACACTGGTTGATGGCTTTGGCAACTCATATCCACAAGCAGAAAAAAGGGTTAAAATATTTCACATAATGAAAGGTTGTGCTGACATTAAGCCTTTAAAAACAATATTCTTCTCTAAATTATGTTTTTGCTTAAATGGCTATCAATTTCTTCCTAAATACTCCTGAGTTGATGTCTTCTGGATGCCATATTGTCAGTGTGTCCCAAGCCGGTTCTACGTATGTTTAAGCTCTAGTCACATTGAACAAAAACATAAATGAACAACTGTGGTCCTTCATCTCTGCATTACTTAAGTGGATTGGAAATTTCCCTTACTACTTACTGACTTACACTTCACCCTGTTTGGATGAAAGGATTATCACAATAGCCCCCTAACCAGTCTCCCTGCTTCAGCCCTTGTTCTCTATAGGCTACTCCACAATAAGCAGCCAAAGAAGCCTTGTTTAAAATGTCAGATCAATTACTCTTCAGCTCAAAACCGTCCAGTCTCTATTTCAGAGTAAAATCCAGAGTTCTTTAAAATGGCACATAAGACCCTCCAATACGCAATCAAGTCGCCTCTCAGCCGCCCATCTCATTCCTTTTTAGTTTGCTCCAGTTGCAATAGCCTCTTTGCGGTTGTTTCAATACACCACCCATAATAGAGACCACGCATATAAGAGACCCAGGGCCTTTGCATTTGCTGGTCCATTTACCTAAAAGACTGCTCTTCCCAAGCAAATCCATATGGCTGTGCTCTCACATCCCTTAGATCTTTGCTCAAACGTCATCTTCCAGGTGGACACATTAATGATCCCCTACATATAATTGCTGTCTCCCCAACCCCATACATATTTCCTACCCTCTCTCCCAGTTTTTTCTGCCGTAGCAATCACCATTTGACATTCTATACCTTTTGTTTGTCATCTGTTTACCCCATGAGAGTGTGAACTCCTAGGTGAAGATCATCCATTATTTGCTTTATTCACGGCTGTATCCAGTGATCCAAGATCACTGCTTGTTCAGTGCCAAGAACAGTGCCTAGCACATAGTAAATGTTCAATAAATACTTATTTAATGAACAAAGCCTATTTATTACTCCAACTTTGGGACTCTCAGTCTCAACCCCGTTAAGAGCTGGAAATTTGAGCGGGAGGATATCCCCAAATTTCCAAATGGCATTTGGTGTTTGTGAACTTAAAGTGCAATGTCTTTTGTGTGGTACATCGTTCCCTCTTAGATTTATTTTTTCCCTCTTAGATTTTTCTTAGATATAAAGGAGGCAGGAAAATGCTTAACTAGTTTGCAAGGAAGAAGAAAACCGATCATGCTTAAGACTATTTCAGATGATTTGATTCTTACAAACCAGTAGAGCAAATGCCTTCAGAATTTTCAGTTTCTCCTTCAAAGCGAGTATGTGTTGCTTCTGGAGGTGTGTGAGGAGGGCTGGGAAAGAGACGTAAAAGCCGGCAGACCAGCCCGAGAGCGTCAACTCTCGTGCAGTCCAACTTACTTTTCAGGGTGTGGGGGGGGGGCAGGCACCGTTCTAGGTCTCTGCGGGGGGTGTCTCTTTTTTCCCCTTTGAGGTGCCTATTGTGTTGCGTCTTAAGATGAAGTAGGCGGGAGAGGAGAGGGGTAGGAGGGGATGCTGAGTGCGGCTCCCACTGCCCCCAAAACCAAGTCGGGAGAGGAGGGCTCCGCGCGGGCGTCTGGGGGCTCCGGGGCGCCCGGGCCATACGCTCGGGTCGCGGACGCGGCCCCGGGGCGCAGGCGGGACGCGGGCTGCGCGGAGTTAGGCCCGGACAGAGCCCCGTGGCCTCCTGGCGGCCGGGCACGGGGCTCCGCGCGCCCCACTCACCCCGGTCCCCCCAATCCGGCTCCCTTCTCGGTTACCTCGAACTCTCTTCAGCGCAATGGGATCCTTCTCCTGTTCTGCTGACATTACAGACCGCAAAGCATGACTCCCCCCCAGGCCGCGGGAATTCGGTCTCTTTGATGCTGCGGCGGCGGCGGCTCCTCCTTCTCGCGGGGCCGCTGCGGCTGCGAGGCGAGCCTCGGAGGCGAGGCACGGCCGAGGGCGGCGAGGACGCGGGCCGACTTTGCAAAGTTTGGGAGGAGGACGAGGCCTCGGGGCGGCGGGGCGGCGTGCGGGAGCTGGCCGGGCTCAGCGGCGGCGGCCGGGAGCGCGGCCTGGGGGCGGCCCCCCGCCCGGGGCCGGCATGTGCGGAGGACCCGCGCGCCGCCGCCGCCTCCTCCCGCTCCTTCTTCGCCGCCGCCGCCGCCGCCTCAGGAGCCGCTGACAGGGGAGGCAGGAGGCGGGCGGCCCGGCCCTGGCGGCGCACTCACAGCGCCCTCTGAGGAGGAGGTCTGCGCTCTCGCCGCTCCCGAGTCGCAGACACAAAAGCCCCCAGCCTGGAGCCGCCTGCAAAACCCGCTCCCGGGCGGGCGAGGGACGTGGCGCGGCCCCGCGGCTTCCCCGCCCTGAGCTCCCCAGCCCCGCGCGGGGACGGGCTTCGGGGGGCGGGGGCCGCTGCCTAGTCCCGCGGCGCCTCCAGCCGCCGCCGCCGCCTCGCGCTCCGCCTCGGCCCAGCCCCCACGGCCCGCGCGCGCCTCTCGCTCCGCGCCGGGGCTCGCGGGCCCGCGGCTCTGGCAGCCGGGGCGGGCAGCGCGCGCCGAGGGGCCGCCCCGCCCCGCGCCCGGCTCTGCCTCGCGGCTCGCCAGGCCCGAGGACGCCGGCCGGGCTTCTGAGAGGAAAGGGCATCTCCGAACTTCGTCGGAGGCTACGGCAGGCATCTTGGCCTCGCGGCCAGGGATCTGAAAGAGAAACGTGGATTTCGAGAAAACTTTGCAAGCGGGAGCTGACGAGTTCTCGGCGGGCATGTGGAGACCCGCATTCCCCGACTCTTGAGTTTGTGGTCTGGACACCTGTGTGTGAAATGGCCCGGTTTGGTATTTTAACGACTCTTCAAGAAAGAGAGACGTGGAATTAATACAAGAAAGGACAGAGGGGTAGAAGCAGTGAGATGTCTGGACCTCATAAGGACCTCGTTACAGTTTAGGAGGAAGGACCCCCCCCCCCCGCCCCATGTGATTGATTGTAAATTGGTCTGAGCACCAGTCCCCATGCATCCCTTGGGCTGTGCAACGAAGGCGACTTAGGTCTGGGTTTTCTCAGTTTTCTGATCTATACAAGGCAGTGAGTGGGGCTCCATCCCTAAGGTCTCTTTTAACTCTTGACACTTTTGGACGAACTTTAACGAAATCCTTTAATTTTTGTTAGGTTTTGAAGAGAATCCGTAGATGCAGGCTCTGATCTTCATTCAGCTGGGTAGAACCCTGGGCTTTTGTTGATGTCAGAACCACTGAGACGCATTCACCACAAACAGGAGTTTCATCCTTCTGGAGACAAGACAGTCGACTCCTTCAGCTGCCGGGCCAGATCAGTTGTAAACACTAAGCCAGCGTATGGTCTTTAGAGCTATACAACAGAACTGGAAACAGAAGATGCATGGCCCCGGGGCAAATGTTGCCCTTCATCTGATAAGGGTGGAGTGAGGGGGAGGTTGGGAGTCCTGTAGAAGATTCAGTCTAGGACAGGCTGGGGGAAATAGTCTTACAGGAGGTACTTTGCAGAGATAGTTCTCCCTAATTAGAATTCCATACAGGCAGAAATTTTGTCCAGTTCACTACTGTGTATCATCCTCTGGGACCTAACGGTGACTAACACGTAGTAAGTGTTCAGACAAATATTGGTTGAGCGAATGTATGAATAAGCAGATGGGAGGAAGCCCTAGGATGATGGCTGGGTTGTCAGGGCTTTGGTAAGTGATAAAGCCAAAGCAAATGGTAAAGTAAAGCAAATTGGATCTAACACTGCCTCAGCGGGTTGTTGAGAAAAGATGAGAAAGCATTTTGAAAATACCAGTCGGCGTGGAAAAGAAGTGGTTTTTCTTATATAACTCTTAGTGTAAGGAGACTTACTGAGAAAAATCATTGCTAAGAGATTTTTGAATTCTTTATTGTAATTCTCTACAGCTAGAGGCTCAGAATATGTACATCAACAAATGAATTGTCCACTTTTTAATAACTCATCAAGAATTAAAAGACTATCTTACTTAGACATGGTTTTTAGATCAGTCTCATTTCTAAATCTTGACTGCTTACTTGGACCTATCCAAGTTACCTGAAAAGAATTCTTGAATTTCAGATTCTTAAGCTCTTTCCCAGATTTACAGAATGTCTGGGAAGGAGGTCTGGAAATCTGTCTTTATTTATTTATTTATTTATTTATTTTTTGAGACAGAGCCTCAAGCTGTCCCCCTGGGTAGAGTGCCATGGCATCACAGCTCACAGCAACTTCCAATTCCTGGGCTCAAGCAAGTCTCCTGCCTCAGCCTACCAAGTAGCTGGGACCACAGGCGCCCACCACAACACCTGGCTATTTTGCAGCTGTCGTTGTTTGGCAGGCACAGGCTGGATTCGAACCCACCACGTTAGGTGTATGTGGCTGGCGCCTTAGCCACTTGAGCCACAGGTGCTGAGCCGGAAATCTGTAATGCTGTCTAGGTGATTCAAAAGTAATGCAAAAGCAGATTTGGTGACACATTTATGAATGATTTGGTACATATCATTGTAATCCAAAGATGACAACGAGACAATGGTTCTTGTCCTTTAGGAGTTCAGAGTTTAGGGGAGGAAGTAGACATTTAAACTAACATTGACAAGCAGAGTGCCAAACATTACCTTGGACTACCATGTGTGCACGAGAGAGAAACTTTCAGATAGCTGCTGATGTTCAGTAAAACTAACACAGTTGGAATGGTTATCAGGGACTGGAGGGAAAGAGTAGGTAATGGGGAGTTATTGTTTAATGGGTATATAGTTTCAGTTTGGGATAATGTAAATTGTCTGGAAATGGACTGTGGTGATGGTTGCAGAACAATGTGAATGTAGTTAATGCCACTGCATTATACACATGAAAATGGTTAAAATGATAAATTTCATGTTTTGTGTATTCTATCATAAAAAAAGGAGGGGGAAAGAACATGTAGGAAATTAAACAGATTTCGAGGACAAACCAAGTCATCTATTAGAGGGAATTGAATTTCCAAAGGACAAGAAGGGTAAAAAAGCATGCATTTTTTGGCAGTCTTAAGTAGTTAGAAGTGGCTGGAGCATAAGATATCTTGTGAAAAGTGTCAGGACCTAATTTTGAGGGAAAAGGCAGGGGCAGAACTCTGAAGGCCATACCAAGAATTTTGGATTTTATCCAGAAAGCAACAGGGAAACCCTGGAGAGTTTAAAGAGGTGAGTGACATGTTTAGGTCTGAATTTTAGAAAGATCATTCTGTCTACCAGATGAAAGATGGATTAGAGAGGCACAGAATATTAGTATCTTCGTCTCTTTGTGCTGGTATAACAATATCACAGATTAGGTAATTTATAAGGAACAGAAATACATATATTCCTCACAGTTCTGGAGGCTGAGAACCCCAAGATCAAGGTGCTGGCATCAGGGGAGAGTTGTTCTCTATTTCCAAGATGGTGCTTTGAACACCGCATCCTCCAGCAGAAGGGAACTGCTGTGTCCTCACATGGCAGAGGTGGAAGGGCAAAAGGGGGATCAACTCCCTTTGTCAAATCCCTTTCTAATGGCACCTAATCCCATTCATGAGGGAGAAATGCTTGTGGCCTAACCACCTCTTCAAGGCATTACTTTCTAATACTGTCACAGTGGCAATACCTGGGTTTTGGATGGGACACACTGAAACTGTATAAGTCAGAAAAGAATATAGAAAATGAGGCGATGAGGGGCTTGTACAGAGGGTACCAAAAATGTATGCACATTTTAAGAAAGGGAAAAACTGTATTAAAATTGTAATAGTCAACATATACCCGTAACAGAAGAAAACAAGTCATGTTTGACTTTGGCAATTACAAGAGATGCTCAATGTGGTTACTGTCAACATCCAGACACTTCTAATTATGGTGAACTACTACTTGAGCAAGGTTAATCAAAGTGTCCACCTGTAACACTGTGCATGCAGTTTCAGTTTCTTCCCCAAATACCACCAGGGTAGCAAATTTTATACAGTACATCACACTCTTTAAGGTCTCCCATAGGTAGAAGTCAAGAGGTATTAAGAAAACGTGGGGGAAACTCAACCGCACCTCTTCATCCTATCCATTGTTCTGGCAAATTCTTATCGAGGTAAGCTCTCACATCTTGGTGTATGTAATCTTGGTATGAAAACTTTCCATTTTGTTGTTTTAAGAATGTATTCAAGCCAGGTGCAGTGTCTCACGCCTGTAATCCTAGCATTCTGGGAGGCTGAAGTGGGTGTGTTGCCTGAACTTGGAAGTTTGAGAGCAGCCTGAGCAAAAGTGAGACCCCACAAACTTGGCATTGTGGCAGGCATCTGTAGTCCCAGCTACTCGGGAGGCTGAGGCAAGAGTATCACTTGAGCCCGAGAGTTTGAGGTTGCTGTGAGCTATGATGCCAAAATTTTTGGTGACAAAATGAGACTGTCTCAAAAACAAAGATAAAAATGAGAAGAATGCATTATATGCTTGTTCTGCTAACTCCTCACATGCACGCTATTTGGGTGACTTCTGTGAAGAGCATGTAAACTATTCCAACATCACAGCAAAAGAGGTAGGACTTGTTGCTGGGTGAGTCCTCCAGGAGCTTCTCTTGTGCACATCACACACAGCACCATGCATCTCAAACTTATAACAAATGCATGCAATTGTTAGGCAAGTTGGAGAAAGTGTCCTGCTTGTTGCACGGTGGGTGACACTAGCATTCATTTGACTAATGCCATTTTTTGAGCAAAGGTCACATATTCAATTCAACTTAGAAAAATAATACATAGATAACATCTCTTTAAATGTGTATAAATTTTTTTGGCCTGCTTATACATTGAAGTGGGGTAATGGAGGGAGAGTTCAGGGAATAATGGTAAAAAACTGATGTGTTTAATTGTTTGGATGTAAAGTGTGAGGAACAAATCAGAAATTTGCTCCCATACTTGTTTTAAGCAACACAGAACAGAGGGAGAGATTTGGTATTAGGAGATGATGAAGTTGAGATGAAGATGAACTCGATTTTGGACATCCGAGTCTGAGGTGGAGAGGTCCAGCAGACAGGTATGTATACTAATACAATTCATAATCCCCAGGTCACATTAAACATGGAGTCATATTAGCAATTATTAATTAGCTTGCATCACTATCACTTATATCAGTTATAATCCACTTTTGTGGTGTAACAACCACAAAATTTGATGGCTTGAAAAATAAAACAGCCAGGCAGGGCACGGTGGCTCATACCCATAATCCTAGCACTCTGGGAGGCCAAGGCTGGTGGATTGCTTGAGTTTACAAGTTCGAGACCAGCCTGAGCAAAAGTGAGACTCCCATCTCTACTAAAAATAGAAAAAAACTGAGGCAAGAGAATTGCTTGAGCCTGAGTTAGAGGTTGCTGTGAGCTATGACGCCATGGCACTCTACCCGGGGTGACAGCTTGTGACTCTGTCTCAAAAATAAAATAACACCTAATTACTTATGATTCTGTGGTTAGAAAATCTGCACTGAGCTCAGAGTGATTTTCCTCAGCATACTCAAGGTGTTGTGGTCAGCTGGTGGCCAATGGCCTCACTTACATATCTGGTAGTTGGCTGATTGTCAGCAGAAGCAGTGAAGGCAATCAGACAATGTGTTAGCCTCCAGCAGGCTAGGTTGGCCTCTTTCATATGGCAGTGGTTATAGGTAAGAACATAAGAAAGTACACACCCTAATATGCAAGCACTTTCAAGACTTCTCTTGTGTCCCATTGAGAAAAGCCCTGGAGTTGGCCAAGCCTAGTATCATTATGGGAACAGATTACCTAAGGATTTGGATAAAAATGAGGCAGAGCAAATTGGGGTCATTACTGCAACAATCTACTACATGTGTCCTTATTCTTGAGCTTCCTGGAGATGGGGAAAGGGAGACAGAAGCGCTTCATGCTCTTAAACAAATGCTTTTCACTCCCTCATAGTGTCTATCATGTTCTTCTATTCTTGCTCAGATTTCATAGAGTTGAAGAACATTCTCCTAGTATAGTATCTCAAAAATAGAAAAGCAAGCATCCTATGCACTCAATACTAATTTGAAACTAGTAGATGAACCACTACAGGCCCACATGAGAGAAAAACAATTAAATTTGAGAAAGGGGGAGGGGCAAATGGGGGGTTGGTAAGATCCCACCTATCAGGTACAACGTAGAGTTATGTGGTACACTTCCTGGATGAAGGACTCAACTACAACTCAGACTTTACTTTATAAACACAAACAATGTAATCTCATTGTATGTACCCTTATATTAATCCAAAATTTAAAAAAAGAAATGTCGGATTCCCATGAAGATCCATCAATATGCCTCACCCCTGCTATTGATATCCAATGCTATGGATACAATACAACATGCACAGATACAAACCTTTGAGTATCAGAGCAAAGCTGCATCCTGTGAGTTCCTTGTCTGTGTTGAAGCCTGGCTACAGTACATGCAGAAAAGGTGAGAATATTACACTCAGTCCCATTATACTCCTTATGTCCCCAATATGAAGAGATACAAAAGTATCTCTTCTCCTCCCTATGGGCTATGGTCTTATCTAAGGGACTTGATTATGACTTCTAGAGTTGATCTTTACTCCATCTTCAATGCAAAGAGATGCAGGTAAATCTATTCTTGGTGGCATGTTCCATCATTTAGAAATATATACTCAATCCTACCTTAGACTCAGTAGAAGTTACAGTTAGGCAAGAGAAAGTCAGCATATGTTTTCTGCCAAAGGAGGAATAATAAACATAAACTTTGCAGACCACATGTTTTCTTTTCTTTTCTTTCTTTCTTTTTTTTTTTTTGGTAGTATCATTATGTCACCCTTGGTAGAGTGCTGTGGCGTCACAGCTCACAGCAACCTCCAGCTCTTGGGCTTAAGTGATTCTCTTGCCTCAGCCTCCCAGTAGCTGGGACTACAGGCACCAGCCATAATGCCCAGCTATTTTTTTGTTGCAGTTGTCATTGTTGTTTTAGCTGGCCCAGGCTGGGCTCAAACCTGCCAGCCTCCGTGCATGTGGCTGGTGCCGTAACCATTGTGCTATGTATGGGCACTGAGCCTGAACCTCTTCTACCACATCCATCACCAGACTCCATAAATTTTACCTCCCAAATATTCTCAGGTTTGTCTATTCTCTATCTCCACTGCCACCACCCAGTAGTTTTACCTACATCATCTTGTGCTCTATTCAATCCATTTTCCACTTGGTATCCAGAGTTCTCTTTTAAAAAAAAAGGAAAAAAATTTTTTTTTAAAAATAATCATAGCTTCACAGGTGACTGCATAAAAATGCACACGGAAGTCCTGTGCATCTTTTCCCCAGTCTTCCCCAACTTTAACATCATACACAACTATTACAAAGTATCAAAACTAATAAATTAACATTGGTACATAGACCTTATTCAGATTTCATTAGTTATACATGCACATGTGTGTATGGGTGTAGGTGTGGTCTATGCAATTTTATCACGTGTGGCCTTTTGTAACCACCACCACAATCAAGATACTTAACTGTACCACCACCACATGACTCTGATGACAAGACTCCCTTTACTAAAGTCACACTCATCCACTGCCCAATCCCTAACCCCTGGCAACCACTAATCTAGTCTCCTTTTTATATTTTCATGAATGCTACACAAATAAAATCAACAGTATATATCTTTTTGGGATTTGTTTTTTTCCTTAAGTTTCATCCAGGTTGTTGCATGTGTCAATATTTTGTTCCTTTTTACTACTTAGTAGTTTCCTCCATGTATGGATGTACCATAGTTTGTTAAACCATTAGCCCACTGAAGGACATCTGGGAAGTTTCCACTTTGGGGCTATTATGAATAGAGTCATTATGAACACTCACATACAAGTTCTTGAGTAAAAATAAATTTTCATTTTTCTAGGATAAATGCCCAATAATAGAATGTTGGGTCATACGGTAAGTCTGTTGTTAGATTCAAAGGAATTACGAAACTATTTTCCTGAGTTCAGAGTGCTCATTTCAATCCATAAATATCATTGTGTACTGTATTATGCATGTATTTCCTGCTTGATGTAAAATTCTTCAATGACTTGCCACTGCTGGTATAGTTAAAAATTTTTTTTTGAATGGAATACAAGGCTTATATAATACAATTTCCACTGATTTTTCCAGCCTCATTCTGTGCCACTTCTCTTGCTCTTTATGTTCACTGGCCTTTTAAATTTTGCCTCAATTCACCATTATTTTCCTGCCATAGTGGCTTTTCAAATGCTGTTTTATCTTCCTGGGATGCTCTTCTCCCTGCTCTTAGTCTAATTAACTCAAACGTCACCTTTCATTCTTAACTCAAGTATTATCTCCCCAGGGAAGTCTCTCTCTAATAAGTCAGGTTCTTTTTTCATGTTCCTTTCCTTCATTGCTTCTCTCAGTTTGAAATTACATAGTAATTTCTGTTAAAACATGATTAAATTCTGTTTCACCTTCAGATTAAAATCCATGTATGCAAGGACTATGTTAGTTTTTACTCATTATTGTCTGCCACGTAGCAGGTACTTAATGAAAAAAAAATTTTTTGAGACAAAGACTCACTTTGTCACCCTCGGTAGAGTGCCATGGTGTCACACCTCACAGCAACCTCAAAGTCTTGTGTTTGTGTGATCCTCTTGCCTCAGCCTCCAAATATCTGGGACTATGGGAGCCAGGCATTGGCTATTTTTAGAGGTGGGGTCTTGCTTTTGCTCTGGCTGGTCTGGAACTCCTAAGCTCAGGCAATCCACCTGCCTTGGCCTCCCAGAGTACTAGGACTACAGGTGTGAGTCACAGTGTCCCACCTCAGTAAATATTTTTTGAATGAATGAACTGTATACTTGCAAATAGTTCAGTGCCAACGCCTTCACATTTTATAATTTTATTTGTCTGCTATTCATTTAGTATATATTAATCATGATCAAGGTAGTCTACTAAGCAATAGATTTCTTTTTTTTTCAAGGCAGAGTTTCACTTTGTTGCCCTCAGTAGAGTTCTCTGGTGTCACAGCTCAGAGCAATCTCCAGCTCTTAGGTGATTCTCTTGCCTCAGCCTCCTGAGTAGCTGGGGCCATAGGCGCCCACCACATGCCCAGCTATTTTTTTGTTATAGTTTGGCTGGGGCCGGGTTTGAACCCGCCACTCTCGGTATATGGGGCCAGCGCCCTACTCACTGAGCCACAGGCACCTACCTAAGCAGTATATTTCTATAGGTAAATTTCAGATTCACACACAGTTTACATTATATATTCTGAAATATATATTATTTCAGACAAAGGCTTTCTAAATACTTCTACTGGGCAAATATTGAAAAATAAACAAATGATTAAAAGGATGTTTATAATTCTTTAATTTTTTTTTTTCTGAGACATAGTCTCTGTTGCCTTGGATAGAGTACCATGGCTTCATAGCTCACAGCAATCTCAAATTCAAACCTCTTGCCTCAGCCTCCTCAGTAGCTGGGACTATAGGTGCCAGCCACAATGCCTGGATAGTTTTCCTATTTTAGTAGAGACAGAGTCTCGCCGCTCTTGCTCAGGCTGATCTTGAACTTCTGAGCTCAGGTAATCCACCCACCGTGGCTTCCCCTTTAAAAATATTAAGAAGCTTTATAAGTCAAGAAAGGGACAGATGTTTATGTAGCTCTCCATCTTGATCTCTGCTTATCATATAAGCTTGACATAATCTCTGTAGCCAATAACTAAAGACTTGAGTTCAACACAACCATCATAAGGAGGTCCACAGAATTTTTCCTGGCAGCATTGTTTAAGACATTCATGGTCACAGTGTCATATTTTAAGTGTCACATCTCCAATGAGGTATCTGTCTTGGAGCTTTGATCCTATAGGCATATTGAGTCATATACTTCTTATGTGACAGCTAATGAAATCAACATGGCAAAATAACATGGGAGTTTTGCCTTGTTTTGCTCTGTTTTTTACAGCACTGGGAAAAGAGGCAGATTATTTTCAGGATGTGAACACTGCCAACATAGGCAGACTGCAACACTGTGGGTGCCTGAGAAATTTTTTAAAAACATGTGGGAACGAGCAAGATGTGTGCATATTTGTGAATGAAACACAGCAAGGCAGGACTACCTAAGAAACACGACAAGTCTTGGTGCGAAAACAACAAACTGTAAATACGGAACAATTGGCATTTTATGAATTCTCTTTTAAGAGACAGAAACTGGGCCAAATGTTAAGCCTTTTTGGTTTGTTTGTATTTTTGGAGGGAAAGAGTGGGAATGGGAAGGCAAGATGATGACAACTTTGTGCAGTAATATTCCTTTGAACATTCCTACCATTTTTTGTACACTTTTTTTTTTTGATAGAGACAGCGTCTCACTTTATTGCCCTCAGTAGAGTGCTGTGGCATCACAGCTTACAGCAACCTCCAACTCCTGGGCTTAAGCAATTCTCTTGCCTCAGCCTCCCGAGTAGCTGGGACTACAGGCACCCGCCACAATGCCTGGCTGTGTTTTGGTTGCAGTTTGGCTGGGGTCAGGTTTGAACCCAACACCCTCAGTATATGGGGCCAGTGCCCTACTCACCGAGCCACAGGCGCTGCCCTACACTCATGTTTTTTACAGAAAATAATTTTCATACCATAAAATTTACCATTTTAATTTGTATTATTTTGTGTATAATATACTCACTTTTTATTGTATTTTAGTGTATTCAGAGTTATGTAACCATTACCACTAGCTAATCCCAGGACATCTTCACCACACCCACCAGTATGGTTAGCAGCCACGTCCATATCCCCTGGCAAGTATTGATTTATTCTTTCTCTTGATGAATTTTCCTATTCTGGACATTTCATTTCATAAAAATGGAATTATGCATAGCATTTTGTGGATGACTTCTTTACTTAGAATACTATTTTCTTTCCTTTTTTTTTTCTTGCTGTTTGGCTGGGGCCAGCTTCGAACCCACCACCCTTGGTATATGGGGCCGGTGCCCTATTCACTAAGTCACAGGCACTGCCCCTAGAATACTATTTTCAAGATTCATTCATTTTGTAGACATATCAGTACTTTGTTCTACTTCATTCCTTTTATGGCTGAATAGTATTTTATTGTATGGATACGATAGCACATTCACTACTTCTTCTTCTTTTTTTTTTTTTTTTTTTGAGGCCGGCTCTCCCTTTGTCACCCTCAGTAGAGTGCTCTGGTGTCATAGCTCACAGCAACCTCAAACTCCTGGGCTTAAGCGATTCTCTTGCCTCAGCCTCCCAAGTAGCTGGAACTACAGGCGCCTGCCACAATGCCCAGCTGTAGTTTTTTCATCCTTTCATGATTCTTACCCAAATCAGTACAAATATCATAGCTGAAAAATGGGCATTTCTGTCATTCTTTTTATATTTCTTATTTGGCATTCTACATGAGAACTTGCCTTCCTCTTTTTTCCTCTTTCTTAGAATGGACTTATATATTCCTATTTTATTCAATGAGTTATGTTTAGGTCATTAAATATGAAATATCTGATTTCAAATGAAAAGTTCATATATTATATCAAACAAGCAGTACAATTAATCAAAGTATGTGCCTAAACTGTCAACACAGTTTTGTCATCTTCATGGTAGCTCATTTATGCCAGCAGTGAAGAAGTCTGGAGAGCAGGTGGTGATGAAATTGCAAAAGACATTTTCCACAGTTTGTTGAGAATTGAATATTTTTCATTGCAAGAAGTGGTCCAAAGCCTGGAAGAAGTGGCAGTCAGTTGGTGCAAGGTCTGGTGAATATGGTGGATGACAGAGAGTTTCCAAGTCTGCCTCTTTAGTTTGAGCAGCATTGTCTGTGCAGCGTGGTCAGGCATTGTCTTGCAAAAGGATGGGCCTGTCTCTACTGACCAATCTCAGCTGCTTAATCACAAGCATCCATTTCATCCAATTGGTTATATCCTCTGTCATCCACTGACCAGGCTTTATGAAGCTGTACTTTATAATACTAGTGTTGGACCACCAAGCAGACACCAATAGCCTTTTTTGATGAACATTTGGTTTGTGACTGTGTGCCAACACTTTATCTTATCCAACCATTGCGCCGAACATTTGTGATTGTCAAAAAGAATCCATTTTTCATCCTACATAACAGTACAATGTAGAAATGGTTTGCCTTTATGTCATGACAGCAAAGGCAAGTTTCGAGAAGATTTCTCTTCTGACACTCATTTAATTTACATAGAACCCATCTATCCGGTTTCTTTACTTTGCTGATTTGGTTGAAATGGTCTAATATTGTTGGAATAGTAACATCAAACCTTGCTGCTAATTCATGTGTGGTTGAGATGGATTCACTTCCAACTATAGCTTTCAGCTATAGTCCATTGTCCACCTTGGTTTTAGGTGACCCACATGGTTCATTCCCAAGACTAAAATCACCAGAACAGAATTTCTCAAACCATCAACATGCTGTGTGTTCATTAGCCACATGCTTCCCAGATACTTCATCGATGTTTCAAGCTGTTTGTGCTGCACCATTTCCATGATGGAACTCATATAGAAAGTAACATGAATAGTTTACTTGTCTGTGGTTTCACAAAAATTGCTCTGAAAGTTTTTTTGAAAGATAATCATAAGCCAAAACATGCATTTGAAAGAATTAAGGATGTATCTTCACAATAAAAATAAAACAAGAAGTGTCGAAGTGAAATGTCAGAAGACGTATCAACTGTCAATTTAGTATAATCCTTAAGGAAACCAGACATTTTGTACTTAATAACTTAATAATTGATTACTCATCATTCATTCGGATAATCAATTTGTCCCAGAGTTTGCTAGCAGGAAACCTTTCAGTTGACTTCAGTGATCTTTTCACCATGTCCCATGACTCCCTGAGGACCTCCTTACTTTCTGACACAGTAAATGTTCCAGGTTCTAATACCAACTTTCTCTTTGTCTCAGCTGTGGAATTAGTCATTTCTGCCAAGGAGCCTTTGGAAATTGTATTTAAAAAATAAACTCTGGGCCTTTAATGTGTTCATTGCTAGAGGAGTGTCACTGATGATAAGCTCTTTCTGGGAAGAATGACAGTTTCATATGGCTCGACGATATACTATGTACAGGTGTGTGTTTGTATATATGTTAATGAACATATTTACATATACATAATGAATTGGCATCAATGTAGACGAGTATCTCTTATTCCAAACCAATTTCACATAGCTTTTCCTTGCCTTTCACCTCTCCATGTTTTTATCTTTCTTCTCCCACAGTGAGAATACTGGTTCCCAGAGATACTATTTTTATTATGGCTTTTGTTAAAAACAACATGTGAAAGCAGTTTTCACTTCTAACTTCAAAATTATACTAACATTACATACAAGCTACAAGCTCATGGACTCCCAAATGCACGCCTGATTTGAGAGTACACAATTATCCATGTGAATGAACCTTAGTCAGGTCTTTTACACAAAGATGTCAACCTCTTCTTCTGTCATTCCATTATCATGTCTTCATTCTTTTGGATTATAAAATGGCTTGATTTTTAAGAGTAATCTTTTAAAATGTAAATTACCTAGCTCTAACAGCTTAATAATCAGTTATATCTTGACAGGAATTAGTAGACAGCTCTGTGAGGGTGAGCTGGGGGGAATTTAAAGAAAGTTGAGACACACACCAGTGAGAATTAAAAGAAATCAGGGAGAGTCAAATAAAACAAAAGGTTAACTTTTATTACTTGTCTATTTTTTTATGTATATAGAGAGTGCTGAAAAATGTATACACATTTTAAGAAAGGAAAAAAAACTATTAAATTTGTAAAACTCAAATCACATTTGACTTGTGCAATTATAAGAGGTGCTCAATGCTACTCATATCGATCTCTTTATCAGTATCTATTGAATGACAATTTTTTTTTTTTTTTTTGGAGACAGAGTCTCACTATGTTGCCCTGGGTAGAGGGCCACAGTGTCACAGCTCACAGCAACCTCAGACTCTTGGGCTTCAGTGATTCTCTTGCCTCAGCCTCCCAAGTAGCTGGGACTACAGGCACCGCCACAACGCCTGGCTATTTTTTGGTTGGAATTGTCATTGTTTAGCAGGCCCCAGCTGGGCTCGAACCTGCCAGCCTCAGTGTATGTGGCCCGCACCTGACCCACTGAGCTACAGTTGCTGACCTAATACAGTTAGGTTAATACAGTTTTTTAATGTTAATACAGTTTTATCCTTTCTTAAAATGCATGTACACTTTTTGGCATTCTCAGTATATTAATTTGAACATAAGTTAAATATTCCTAATCTGAAAATCCAAAATGCTCAAAAATCTGGCAATGTTTTTAGTGGTGACGTCACACCATAAGTGGAAAATTTCACATCTCATCCCATGTCCTAGTGAAAATACAGGTGCATGACACACAGTTTATTTCTACAGAGAATGTGTTTAAAATTACATTCAGGCTTGGGGCAGTGCCTGTGGAGTAGGACACTGGCCCCATACACCAGAGGTGGCGGGTTCAAACCCAGCCCCCCAAAAACTGCAAAAAAAAAAAAATTACATTCAGGCTATGTCTATAAGGTATATACAAAACACAAATTTTATAGTTAGATTTTAGTGCCATCTCCAAATATCCCATTATGTATACAGAAATATTCCAAAAAATTCAAAATTGGAAACATTCTGGTCCTAAGCATTTTGGATAAGGGATACTTAATCTGTAAGAATATATGTGTAAACATGGGCTATCTTCCTCCTTTTTTTTTTTTTTTTGAGACAGAGCCTTAAGCTATCCCCCTGGGTAGAGTGCTGTGGCATCACAGCTCACAGCAACCTCCAACTCCTGTGCTCAAGCGAGTCTCCTGCCTCAGCCTCCCAAGTAGCTGGGACCATAGGTGCCTGCCACAATGCCGGGCTATTTTTTGGTTGGAGCCATCATTGTTGTTTGGCGGGCCTGGGCTGGATTCAAACCCGCCACATTAGGTGTATGTGGCTGGCACCTTAGCCACTTGAGCCACAGGCCCCGAGCCACTATCTTCCTCCTTAAATAGTTCTTCAAATATGTCCTTTGTATGTGGTGTTTTTTTTTTTTTTTTGAGACAGAGTATCACTTTGTCACCCTTGGTAGAGTGCTATGGTGTCACAGCTCACAGCAACCTCCAACTCTTGGGCTTAAGTGATTCTCTTGCCTCAGCCTCCCGAGTAGCTGGGACTACAGACGCCCATGACAATGCCTGGCTATTTTTTGTTGCAGTTGTCATTGTTGTTTAGTTGGCCTGGGCCAAGTTCCAACCCACCAGCCTTGGTGTATGTGCCTGGCACTGTAACCACTGTGCCATGGGCGCCAAGAGTTTTGTAATTTTCTCCATTAAGGTCTTACCCATTTGGTATGATACATTCTTGTTCTGGTATGATAAATTATATCCTAAAGTTTTCATGTTCTGCATGTTTATTGTTGGCCTATAGGAACTCTGTCGTACTTTGTATTCTGATCTGATGCCCAATTACCTCATATAACTCTTCTGTTTGGAATGGTAGTTTACAGATTTTCTTGGATTTCCTACGTAGACAATCACATCATATGCATGTAATGATAGTTTTGTTTCTTCCTTTGCAATTCTACATACAGACCCATGTGATGCTGGCTAGCTCATCCAGTACGTTGTTGAATAGGAGTGGCAACAGCAAGCATCTTAGAATTGCCCCCAACTTAAGTTTGATGTTTGTTGTAGTTTATTAAGTGAGCATATTTTATCAGATTAAGATATTTGCTTATAAGTTAACCAAAGATTTTTATTTTTTTAAAATAATGGATAAAAGTACAATTTTACTAAATTCTTTTTCTGCTTCATTTTAAACACTCATATTGTTTTTCTTCTTTGATTTGTGAAGGTTTTGGATTACATCAATGGATTTTTTCATGTTGAAACACCATATTACAGGGTGTCCAAACAAAGTCACACCTAAAGTTATCATATATAGGGAAAATGGGAAATTGTAGCTAAATGTACCTTTATTTACAAAATATTCTCTACTTGTTGGCCACCTCTTGGGTATGTACCTAGCAGTGGGTTTTCTGGGTCAAATGGTAAGTTTGTTTTTGAGGAACTGCTAACTATTTTCTACAGTGGTTGCACCATTTTACATCCCACCAGCAACATATGAGGGCTCTAATTCAGTGGTTCTCAACCTTTCTAATTCCATGGCCCTTTAATACAGTTCCTGAGGGTCGAGATCCACAGGTTGAGAACAGCTGCTCTAATTTCTCCAAATTCTCACCAACACCTGTTGTTATCTGTCTTTCTGCTGTAGCCATCCTAGTGGTTGTGGAGTGGTATCTCCTCATGTTTTTGGTTTGTATTTCTGGCTTGTTATTGCCTCTTGCTTCTCATAGCTTCCTGGTGGATTCTATTCCTTCTTCCTAAAGTACATCTTTTGTTGTTCATTTAGCAAAGGTGCATGTGTACTAAGTACTAATCTTTGTTTAGAATGATGTTTATTTAACCTGAACATTTAAATGACAGTATATGTTGACAGGGCTCCAAATTGCAGTTATTTTCCTTTGTAATGTTTTGAAGATAATATTCCACCATCTTACTTTTTATTGCCCATAAGAAATTTTTTTAGTGCAAATTATGTATCTTTTTTTTCCTTTTAGTTGCTTTTAAGTTCTTCTTTGTCTTTGTTGTTCTGCAGTTTCACTCTAGGAGTCTCAGTATAGACTTATTTTTATATTTTTAGATTGAGTTTTGTGCTTCCTGAATCTGAGGATGGATGGCATTCATCATTTAGTCATTTTCTCTTTGAATATTGCTTATCCTTCATTCTCTTTTGTCTTCATTTTAGAACAGCTGTCAGATGTAAGTTCAATCTTCTCCATTTACCTCTGTTTTATATTCTCCAGTCTGGCTAATTTCTTTCTATCTTCCAGTTTTAGAATATTCCTTCACTGCGTTGGATAAATTAGCAGATTTTCAAAAATTCAATGACTGTTTTATTTCTGGAAATTCTATTCATTTCTTTTTCTAACTTTTTTCAATTTTTTTTTTTTTTGAGATGGAGCCTCAAGCTATCCCCCTGGGTAGAGTGCCATGGCATCACAGCTCATAGCAACCTCCAACTCCTGGGCTCAA
>CAUYQV010192414.1:0-15474 GCA_963574575.1 Galagoides demidoff | reverse complement strand
ATTCTAGTTCTAGAAAAGTTCACTTGTACCCTTGTTAGACAGATATATAGGTGATCTTTCCCATCACCCTCCCACCACCCATCCACCCTTCTCCCCACCCCGTACCCCCCCCCCCCCCCCATTTTTGGGGGAGAAAAAAAGTGTTTATATTTTGTGTGAGGGCTAGAATTAAGTTGTATCTTTTGCTTGAGAGCTATAGATTAGTTTCATAAAAGGGCAGTGTAGATTGGATACTTTTTAAAACAAGTGTTCCCATGCACCCAAGCCTGAGTGCTTAATAAAACATAGGTGACTCCATTAACTAACTCACTGTTTGAATAATTCACAAATAAGTAACATGCAAACAAATAATTTTTACATTCAGATGCTTTTTTTCCTAACCACTTTCTCTCCTCTTTTTTTTTTTAATATTTGCTTGTAGTTGCTGTTGAACGTTACCCTGTCAACGCTTCAAGTATTTGACTGCAAAATATGCTTGGTAAATAATATAGGGAGATTAACTAAATGGCACATAATTACCACAAATTTAGAGTCCTGTAAAAGAATATATTTTATCCATGATTAGAAGGCTTACAGACTTTCCAAATCCATTTTAATATATTTGACAGTAAGCCATGGGTAATTTTAAACAGCAGACAACGCTTATTCAGAATTTATAATAAGTCAGCCCCAGATTACTGTATTATTAAAGACTTCAGTGCATGAAGCTACTAATTTGTTTCCTTTCCGAAACACACATTCTCCCTCCCAGCACATTGTTACCAACCCCATCAACAACTATAAACTTCTCTGTGCTGAAAGCTGCATGGAATTGAAATTTAAGTCCATCTTTAAACTTTGCCACACTAACAAGATACATCCAGTTCTGGCACAAACTCAAACAAGTCAATTAAGGAGAGCAACGAAGCAGTACAGGAAATTCAAGCTTTCCCTTCTTTTTTTTTTTTTTTTTTTCTTTACTTAATTGGTACCCAGGAAGGCTAGGCCTACTACCTCTGGCAAGGGAAATGTCCATGTAGTAATTGTCTGAAGAGGTCTGAAACGTCACTTAATAAACTGCAACTCCTCATAACAGGGCTGGGATCCTCCACAAAGCCAGTGTGGCTTTCCATTGGTGAACAACCGGAGAGCCCCATTAGGAGCCTGCACTAGTTTCCTGCACAACCCGATCAGCTGGTCATCAGAAGGACCGGAATTGGTGAACACATTCCATCTCTGTCCATTCTTTCTCTTCAAAAATGTGTGTCCCTGAATGTCACAGCTATTAAAAGGTAAAATGGATAGGTAGGGAAAAAGATTAAGAGCAAAGTTCTGTGTTTCCATCTTTTCCAGCTTTACTACTGTATCTTTCTCTGACAACCATGAAGAAACGTAAACATGTTGAGCGAGATTACAAATAAAAAATATCAATCATAAAATAAAATGTGTGCTCATGTTAAAGCAGCAGATAGACCCCATCCTTATTCCACCGAGACTTTTTTTTTAGCCCTGGGATGGTGCTCAGTTTAGGGTGGGCTAGACATGCTGAAGGTCACACCCTGGAGCACCTTCAGCAGGTGGGAGCCAGGAGGTCTGCTCCCTTATTATTAGATGACCTGACTCCAGTACTGCTCCCAAAGGGGCCTCACAGGTGAGCCCCTATCTCAGCAGTTGCCTGCTCATTAATGCATCCTGTCACTGGTGTCCTTCCTTTAGCCTATCTCATTTTCAAATTCTTCTACCAATGTTTCTTAAATCACGTCTTAAATAAACTACACTTATCTCAGGGCCTCCTTCTAAGGGAACTCAAGCGAAGGCAGAAGGCTATGATACATAAGGTGGATAAAACATGGATGATGGTGTCAAAAATATCAAGGTTTAAACTTTGTCTCCATCAGGCGAGCTCGTGTGTTTTGCCTCAGTTTACTCATCTTTTGGGGTTATCACATGGAATAAATCACACTCAGGATAGCACCTGGCACATAGCAAATATCAAGCAAGTATTGAACTAATGTGAATTACTGTTATTACCATTATTGCTACAAGTAAACAGTGCTCTGAACACTAGAGATAAAACAAACACACACATTGATAAATTAGTTAAATCAGATAAAAAGCTTGACTTCCAAACTCAAGTTGCTCACAGTCTAGATGAAGCCATCCATGCAAAAGTCAGAATAAAATCAGTTTGACCGTAACAGTTGTGAATAAAATATAGTTTCTTTTTATCTTCTGTGATGCCACAGATGGACCTTTAGTTTGCATAAACGTGCTTCTCGCAAAGGAAAGGTGAGTACAAGTATAATTTTTGTTGTTAAAATACCATAGAATTCTTACAAAACTAACACTGAAAAGGTCCTGCTTCACATTAAATTTAGCAAACACAGGCATATTTGGTCGTCAGATTCCCTTAAAATGTGGCTGTTAGATTAACTGATGCAACACTGCAGACCTTCTGTTCCATCAGAGCATTTTCATTGTTTACCCCTGGAAATACCGAAAGGCAGTTTTCAGAAGAATCTTTCATGTTGCCCCAAATGACAGGATGGTTACCGTATGACAAAGGAGAGATGGACAATGAGACAAGATGGCTTCAGCCACCCCAAGATAAGGCAGTGTAGCAGACCGTCCAGCTGAAGGTGCCCTAGTCTCATTTTTCTCTATTGGATAGAAACACACTTAATGGAAAAATCTTCATGAGGAAACTGTTATCCACTGGCTTCGTGTTGAACCTCTGCTTGGTTCTGGGAGACAGGCCAGAGCCGTGCAGTCTGTTCCGTGTATTGAGAGGAAAGTTTGTTCACTGGCCCAAGTCCAGAAATGAATTTGACGGTGGCAGTACCAGGTCCAAAGAGAAGGGCAAGCCCTGCTGTCCCTCCTCTGTGCTATCTTCCTCACTTCCTCCTGTCACCACAAACAGTAATAATAGTAATGATAAGTTCTGAGAGGAAAATATATAGATAAGGAAGGTTTTGGCACATTGGCTTTCATTAACATCTTCGAGCTGAAGACCTCTGAAATATCAGGTATCTAAAAGGACAAGGCGTTTGCCCTTTAAGAGACGCCTTTTTTTCCCCAGGCTTGTTTATAGACTGCCTGTAGCTGGCATGAGCTCACAGGTGTGACTGGCTCTGTAGATGATCCATCTCTTTAGTCCCTTCGAAAACATATGCATTTGAAGCTTTTCTTCCCTTTGAATGCAGAGTGCTGATGAGAGAAATTTTGTTGTTGGTAACAGGGAGTCCTGCCGTGCTATAACTTAAAAGCCAACTGCACTTTCAAGTTGAAACCTCAGCCCAGCCCTTGGGAAAAAAATAAATTAAAAAAGAGAAGTTCTGTCTTGCTTCGAGAAAACACACAGGTTTCAAGAGGGAGTAATTGGAGAAAACCACAGTTCTGGGCTGCTTTCTTCACTTGTGTGTTCTCCTTGGCATGACCTTGACATGATGGGAAACCACGGTTTATTCTTTTCTTCTATGATTATGCAATTCAAAATGTAGACACTCCCTAGTGGCTTTGGCACACAAACTATGAGTTTGGCCACAGTGTTTTGTGGCTTTAGAAAGGCGTGTCTAGGCAGTTCATGCTTAATACAAGATATTTATGCTGTGGATCACTAGGCAACATCAGCACGACTTAAGACAACTCACAAAATAATTTTCCCTTCAAATCGTGACAGTGTTTATTTCCTACGTAGCTCATTCCAAAAAAGGGTTAACTTATCTTAGATCCAGCCCAGATAGAACAGCGTGGTATTCACTGACCAGACTCCTCAGCTCTTCCTTCTTTGCTTGTGTGTTCCCCTATTTATACAACTCTTTTCGACTCTCCCTATCTCCTTAAAAGAGTAACTTTGTTGTTTCATTCTTCAAATTCCAAATTTGATTCTTACTTCATGAAGCCATCTTGATTTTCCCAGCTAAAGTGATCATTTTCATTTATTTTACAGGGAACTTCTTTACTTTGTCTATTTGTAGAAGGTGGCCTACTTCACACAACCTGACTGAGTCAGGAACCTTGAATATGCAATCCTAAAAGATAGAAAAAAAGGAGAGAGATGTACAGAAGAGGCAGGATGGTGTCATCTTTAAAAATGGCAAAGGCTATGTGGATCTGTGAGTCTTATGTTAATGCCCAGCAGAAGATGCACTATGTATGAGGCACTAAAGAATCCAGTGGACAGAATGACTCATGTGGATACCAGCTAGCATCTGTCCTAGGTCCTCCAGTTCTTCTGTGATGGAGCTATAAGAAGCAGGCCTGGTGGCAGGGATGGAGGCTCTCTGTATGGGCTTCCTCTCATCAAAGCTGATCTAGTCACTGCTGCTAATAAAAAGTCAACCAGTCAACAGCAGTGACAGAATCTGAGTGTCATTATAGGACGACTACTCCCAAATAAGTCCAAATAGCCACTTGGTAACAAACTGAGTCCATTGGACTCTTTCAACCTGAAGGAGCAAGTGATTCTTCCTTAGTCAAAAGGACAACTACTTCAAATATGCTTTTGGTATACCTAACTATTGTACTTTGTCAGCTTTGTTATTTGAAGGCTTACAAAATTATTAAGACTAGCCTATTTTAGCCAAATATATCCCATACAATAGTGCTTTGAGGTAAGAGACCGGTTTTTTTAATTTATTTATTTTTATTAAATCATAGCAGTGTACATTAATACTATCATGGGGTAAAGTTTATTGTTTCTGTATATAATTTGAAATACTTTTATCCAACTGGTTAACATAGGCTTCATGTCTTTTTCTTAATTCTTGTGTTAAGACATTTATATTCTACATTTAGAGAGATTCACATGTACCCTTATAGGATGAACCATAGGTGTGATCCCACCAATCACCCTCCCTCCATCCGCCCTCCCCCACCCCCATACTCAGCCCCACTATGAAACTAATTTATAGCTTTTATAGGAATTTTAGCCCAGGAATATGGGGAGAGGGGGAAGAGACCTGTTTTAAAGCAAGTGAGTATAACAATGGACTTGTGACCAGAGTATTAACTCTTCCTACTATATGCTTTATCACCTCAATGTCAATGTCCTAAAAGAATTCTAATAAATTATTAAATGCTCAGCTAAGGCACCAGCTTGTAAACAGAACACTATGGGATATACAATTGTTCTCCCAGATTCTGTATGCACTAAACCAATGGCCAGATCAATGACTAGAATACATCAGCCTGGACACCAATAGTTGGATGTATAATTGGCTTCTTCATTACTTTTAGCAGTCAATTGCAAAATTTATACTTTCTAGCCCCACAACATTAAGTTTTGTTGGATTAAAAGTTCCATTTTCCAGCAAGGACGATTTCTACCAAGAGACACAGTAAAAATTCTAATGAACCCCAAATTACAGCTCTACCTGCTCAACTTGAGCTTCACATACAGGTAGGCTAGCAAGAAAAGAAAGGTTGTGGTTTGCTACGGACTGAATGTTTGTATTATGCCAAAGTTCATATGTTGAAACTCAAATCCCTTAAGTTATGGTTTTCAAAGCTAGGGCCTTTTGAGAGGCAATTAATTCATGTGAGTGGAGCCCTCATAATGGGATTAGTACTCTCATCAGAAGAGAACCCCAAAGACGATCTCTCTCTCCTTGTTCTTTTTTCTCCTCCTCCTCCTCTTTCTTCTTCTCTCTCTCTCTGTCTCTCCCTCTCTCCCCCCCTCCCTCCCTCCTTCCCTTCCTCTCCCTCTCTCTTTCCCTCTTCCGCATGATGGTAGAGTAAAAGGCCGTTTGAAAAGTAGTATGAGGAACTTCACCAGGAAAGTAATTGGGTCTCGGATTTCCCAGCCTCTAGAACTGTAAGGAGAAATAAATGTTTGTTGTTTAAGCCACCCCACTTAGTCAATGGTATTTATTATAGCAGCCTGAACTACGACAGGTTATCAATGCTTCATATAATGAGAAGCTGGAGTTGCTACTATATTATGGAGCTAAGGAGGATTATATGTATAACTGCAAACAGTAGGAATTTATAGAATGTATCTTCGGACTTTATATCTGGTGTTAACAGTGACAAATTGAAGCAAACTGAAGGCTGATGAGTGCAAGAAAATCAATAAATTATCCCTCAGGGATAAAGGACTGTACCACCACAACATGTAAGGAAGCCAGGGGCTGAATTTCTCCCTGAAGGTGAGGGCTACTTAGAATGGGTGGTATAGGAGAGCCTTGATGAATATGAATTTCACTCTCCGTACCTACCATGGAAGGGAAGACATCTCACATTCCATTATGCTCTTTGCTTTACTTTTCCCCCCAGTATTCCTTTTTGAGGTCTCTGCCAAGTTCACCTCTCTTTGCCAATGGGAGGAACTCCATAATACACATTCAAACAGGTCTTTATTGAATTTTCTTTCTTTTCTATCTCACTCTTCCCACTCCTACTGCATCTTGCCACTATTTCCCAAAGAAATTACCCCAAATAGTCTTTATCTCAGGCTTTACTCTTGGAAAAATTCAAACCAACCCATGCACTATTTTTACATTTTTTTTTTCAAAATTTTTTTGCAGTTTTTGGCCGGGTCCAGGTTTGAACCCGCCACCTACGGGATATGGGGCTGGCATGCTACTCCTTTGAGCCACAGGTGCCACCCTACTTTTACATTTTATAAACACATATGTTTTGAAATATAATATATACACAATATGATTTTTAAATACAACTATATTTTGGGAAAAAATACTGTGCTTGTGGCAGGTTGCTTCTGACTACTATGAGCAAATTAACCTTAAGGTTCTGCTCAGCTTGACCAAACTTTAAACCAATTTCTCCTTATTTCTATGCCCCTGACCTCTATTTCCTCTGAGCATTTATTTAGAAAACTTGTAATTGCACATTCTTTATCTTCTCCTCTGAGATGTAAATCTTCTTCCAGCCTCTTTCTTAAAAACCTTGGAGCCATCTCTTGGAAATATAGTCAGGATGAAAATAGTACCCCTAACTCCCAAACATTGGAGTAGCAACTGCTGGGGGTACATGGCAAAAAATATATGCTTCCCTGATAATAAGAAAAAGTTTACTTTTCTTTTGGGTAATGCTTATTAGCAAATGCAGAAGGTCTAATACTGGACCAGCTCTTAAAAGCTCTCTACCTTCTTGTTTTAACTGGGTTGGGTTCAGATTGAGTTCTGTTTTCTCCTTCCCTATTGCAATAGTCTTAAATGAAGTCTAATTGTTTAACTTTGTCCAGTGCTATTTTGGTTTGCCAGATCTAAGAATACTTAAGTCCCTTCCTCTGTCATTGAGTTATGAAGCTATTTGGGGGGAACGATGTCAAGGTAGCCAATGGATTCTCCCGTAACAGGGACTGTCACATATTTATATCTTTTATAAGATACAAATGGGTGAAGCCAGTGACATAATATGCGTTCACTATGTACTTGCTAAATGCTAGTATATTATGTCTGGATACCACCACCTCTTTCCTCAGTTCTAAGCCTCAGCCTTATCACAGCTTGAGTCACACATGTTCATACAGCATATCAATGTCACCCCATTCCTTGTTCATAAGATATTCAAAATTGACATGACTTGCATAATTTTGCATGATCTGGCCTTACATTGGCTTCCTAGGTTTTTTTAGTAATACTGCTCCTTCTCAGAATAAATGCTTCAGCCATGAAGATAGATGCACAAATATAGTGTCTTAGCACTGTGAAATGCAAAAAAAAACATCCCAAGTTCAGCGGCACCTGTGGCTCAAGGAGTAGGGCACCACCCCCATATACCAGGGGTGGTAGGTTCAAGCCCGGCCCCAGCCAAAAGAAAAAAAAAGAAAGAAATTTGATAAATCACCCAATATAGTTAAGTCTCCATTTTGGGGTAGAGCCTGTGGCTCAAAAGGGTAGGGCGCTGGTCCCATACACCATAGGTGGTGGGTTCAAACCCAGCCCTGGCCAAAAAATATAAAAAACTAAAATCCAAAGCCCTCTAATAATTGAACAGACCCCTCTCAGTCAATAAGAACCCAGAAACACCTTAAAACTGAGATAGATGTATGGAACAGAATAGAGAACCAAGAGACGAACCCAGCTACTTACCGCTATTTGATCTTTGACAAGCCAATTAAAAACATTCAGTTAGGAAAAGATTCCCTATTTAACAAATGGTGCTGCCTGAACTGGTTGGCAACCTGTAGAAGACTGAAACTGGACCCACACTTTTCACCATTAACTAAGATACACTCTCAATGGATTAAAGATTTAAACTTAAAACATAAAACTATAAAAATACTACAAGAAAGTGTAGGGAAAACACTTGAGGAAATCGGCTTGGGAGAAAACTTTATGAGGAGGACCCCTAGGGCAATTGAGGCGACATCAAAAATACACTATTGGGACCTGATCAAACTAAAAAGTTTCTGCACAGCCAAGAACATGGTAAGTAAAGCAAGCAGACAGCCCTCAGAATGAGAAAAGATATTTTCAGGTTATGTCTCCGACAAAGGTTTAATAACCAGAATCCACAGAGAACTCAAACGTATTAGCAAGAACAAGTGATCCCATCTCTGGGTGGGCAAGGAACTTGAAGACAAACTTCTCTGAAGAAGACAGGTGCACGGCCTACAGATATATGAAAAAATGCTCATCGTCCTTAATAATAAGAGAAATGCAAATCAAAACTACTTTGAGATATCATCTAACTCCAGTAAGATTAGCCCACATCACAAAATCCCAAAACCAGAGATGTTAGTGTGGATGTGGAGAAAAGGGAACACTTCTACACTGCTGGTGGGAATGCAAACTAATATGCTCCTTTTGGAAAGATATTTGGAGAACATTTAGAGAACTAAAAATAGACCTGCCATTTGATCCGATGATTCCTCTACTAGGTATATATCCAGAAGACCAAAAATTCACACTATAACAAAGATATTTGTACCAGAATGTTTATTGCACCCCAATTCATAATTGGCTATTAGAGGAATTTTTCTGATTCCATATAAAATGAAGTATTATTTTGGGGGAATCTTTAAAGTATAACACTGGAGCTTTAATAGACATTGCACTAAAATTGCATATTGCTTTGGGTAGTATGGATATTTTAACAATATTGATTCTTCCCAGCCATGAGTATGGTATGTTTTTCCATTTGTTAGCATCTTCAGCTATTTCTTTTCTTAGAGTTTCATAGTTCTCTTTATAGAGATCTTCACATTCTTTGTTAGGTAAACTCCCAAATATTTCATCTTCTTTGGCACTACTGTGAACAGAATAGAGTCCTTGACTATTTTTTCAGCTTGACTATTGTTGGTATATGTAAAGGCTACTGATTTATGAGTGTTGATTTTGTTATCTGAGACACTGCTGTATTCCTTGATCACTTCTAAGAGTTTTGTAGTAGAATCCCTGGTGTTTTCCAGATATACACAATAATATCATCTATGAAGAGTGAAAGTTTGATCTCTTTGACCCTATATGGATACCCTGGAATGTCTTTTCCTCCCTAACTGCAATGGCTAAAACTTTCATTACAATGTTAAAGTGCAATGGAGACAATGGGCAACCCTGTCTGGTTCCTGATATGAATGGAAATGATTTCAATTTAACTCAATTCAATATGTTATTAGGTGTGGGTTTGCTGTAGATAGTCTCTATCAGTTTAAGAAATGCCCCTTCTATACCAGTTTTAAGTGTTCTGATCATGAAGGGATGTTGGATATTATCAAAAGCTTTTTCTGCATCAATTGAGAGAATCATGGTCTTTGTTTTTTAATTTGTTTATGTGCTGAATTATATCTATAGACTTATGTATATTGAACCAACCTTGCGAACCTGGGATAAAACCTACTTGGTCATGGTGTATAATTTGTTTGATGTGTTGTTGGATTCTGTTTGATAGGATCTTGTTGAATATTTTTGCATCAATATTCATTAGAGATATTGGTCTATAATTTCTTTTTCTTGTTGGGTCTTTTCCTGGTTTAGGGATCAGACCTTGGGGTGAGAGTGGAGGGGAGCGCTGGGAGTTCAGAATTGCAGGTAGAGAATATATACAGTTTTATGCCTGGCAGGAGAGCGCCATGGCACTCTAGTAGGGCAAGAAAGTCTGGTTATTAGAGGGTCTCTCCCGTGGGATAAAATGGGAGAACATTTGAACTCTGCTCACTTGTTCGTATGGCGTATACTGTGAGTCCTTCTCATGGGGGAAGGGGCTCCTATCTGTATGGCGATGAATTTTGTAACTTTTGTTTGTATCCTTGGGGTTGCAGCTTGCCTCAGCAGGGCTAATGTGTTTTCTTCAACCTTCTCTCTTGGCTCAGCTCCAAACCATTGGCTTACATGCTAAACTCTGGACCTTCAACTCTCCTTCTGGATGGGAACCTCTGTGGAAACCTGGCTCCAGCCAGCCATCTTCAGTCATATATTATTTTTGACTGATTAATATTTTAACCACTGGATAAGGCCTTAAAAATAATGGAGGAAAGAAAAACAAGCTTCACTTTGCAAAACACATTTTCAGTGTGAAAGAAACAAATGAGAATTTGAGCAGACTTTATTGTTATTTTATTTTTATACCTTTCTAGAAATTACTACAAGTATTGGCATCTACCTTTTAGTCTCTGATTTATGTAATTTCTCCTAATACAGGAAAAGATTTCCAAAGGAGATATCAAACAGTGAAGTCAAGGACCAGGATTATCTTTCCAACACATAAAATTCTTAGAAGCTTTTAGTCCCACCTGCTGATGAAGAAATCCAATTTATTGGTGCAGGCAAAGCAAAACAAAGTCCTCAGATATACAGAAACTGCATCTATCAGAGAATTGGTTCTCAGTATTTCCAAGTCTTTGAAAATGATAACAGCATTTGTTAAGGTCAAGTACCATTAAATAATGTGGAAGCAGACTAAATGCCCACCAATCCAGTAATGGGTTAAAAAGCTGTGGGGAAGCTGTGGTATATGTATAACATGGAATACTTTTCAGCCACTAAAAAAGATGGAGACTTTATATCTTTTGTATTAACCTGGATGGAGGTGGAACACGTTCTTCTTAGTAAAGCATCACAAGAATGGAGAAGTGAGAACCAATGGAGAATGGAGAAGGAAGAACCAATGTACTCTATTCTAATATGAAGCCAGTAGATGAGCTAATACAAGGGAGGAGGGGAATGAGCAAATTGTGAGAGGAGAGGAGGAAGGGGAAGGTCATGGTGTGTGACACACCACTTAGGGGCAAGGCACAAGTACAAGAGGGATTTTATCTAACAAATGTAATCAGTATAACCTAATTCTTTGCACCCTCAATGAATCCCAAACAATAAATAATAATTTTTTAAATTAAAAAATATATATTCAGTAAGCTTAATTATTCTTCATTTTGGCCAACTAAGTTGGGAAAGGCTAAGATGTAGAGAAAAAAATTTTCTTATATGGCACAACGATATATCTTCCGCCCCATTCAGCAACTTCACTGTGAAGTATGCATTATCACTTCCATTATACAGCTAAGTAAATGAGTCTCAAAGGAGCTGTGAGGCATGGCCTTAGTTCAGTCAGCTGTCCCGGCACTGGCCCATATGCTCTGTGGCCTCTGCCTACTCTACTCTACTATGCCCTGCGATGTGATGTTCTAACTCACCTTTACCCTCTTCTTCCACCTATACCATATATGTCCATCGTTTGTTTACAAGCAAGTGGCCTTCTCTCATGTTTAGGTAGCCTGCCATCATTATGTAATTGATCTACCCATACTTACTTAGTTTAAGAGGTACAAGGCTCTTAATCCTCCCCGTTGGAGAGTTTTTACCATCTTCCACAAGAAGGAAACACAAAGCCTTTCTGAAAGGTTGAAAACAGCCTTCTACATGGTGTCAGACCAAATGATCACACATAATTGCTACCAGCACTGAGATTCCTTGAAAGGCCACCCCAAGTTTCTGACATGTATTTGTTTGCAATAGGCATAGGTACCAATAGACAGAGAAGAAAATGCAGAGATATGAGGGAGTTAGGTCATTTCACAGAAGCAAAGGTCATTTTTTGACATCAATATGTGCATTTTATTTGGTGGCAAATGTACATATTGATGTGGACTGGAGGCTGAGAGACTACATCATACTACAACTTACAAAAGCATTATGTTTCTCCACAAATTAATATATATATACTTGAACTTATATACAGTCAGGAGAACCAGGCATGGCCACAGACTGGGTAAACTAAACCCCACAATTTGTATTTGACTGCTTTCTTTTTCTTGTTTTGCTTTCCCTCTTTTCTATCTCCTGCTTCCAACAAATCCCAGCTGTATGCACTCTTTTTGCATATTAATATTGTTACTATATATTATTTATTGGGTTCTATTTATTAGAGTTAATAAATATGTAAAGTACATTTTTAATCACATTGAACACAACCATATGAAGTAGGTGCTAGTAAACATCTCACCTAACAGAGAAGGAAACTGATGCTCAGGAATTTTGGAAAACATGGCCAAGGCAACATAACTATTAAATATTGTTAAAGGGGCTTGAACTTATGTTAGACTTTCTTCAACACTTATGCTATACTACGTAATATTATCCAGGATCTTGCTCTAAGATAAATAATTCTTGATGATGATATTACTTGATTGCAACTAAATGCTTTTTTCCAACAAAATATGATTTCATTTTAATAAGTCGTGATGATTTTTCAAGATATATATTTATGTTGGTGAAAATTTCGATATTGTAGTATTAGAACCAAGAATTCTACCTATGTCTGACAGGAGGCATATTGATGCCTCTTTGTATGGTGTAGGTGTGAGGATCAAATTGTGATGTGTGTGAAGTATTAATCATCCTACCTGGATATGGAATTGGAACTCTTATCTAGAGCATAGCTCAGTGCTGATATTCACAACAAAATTGCATCTTTCTATCAGACAGGCTCACTGGAAATCTGATATGTAAGCTGATACATTATGCTTTGGTGGATATACACATGATTCAAATAAAGAACTTTGGGGAGCTCAAAAAAATACCATGAAATGGTATGTAGCTGTTTATGTAGCTGTTGCACAATATTGAAAGTAAGAGGGTACATGTGAATTTTTCTAAATGTAGAATATAAATGTCTTAACACAATAACTGAAAGAAAATGAAATCAAGGCTATGTGAACTAGTTTGATGAAAATATTTCAAATTGTATATAAAAACAGCACACTGGGACAGTGCCTGTGGCTCAAAGGAGTAGAACGTCAGCCCCATATGCCAGAGGTGGCGGGTTCAAACCCAGCCCTAGCCAAAAAAAAAAAAAAAAGCACACTGTACCCCATGATAGTATTAATGTACACAACTATGATATAATAAAAAAAAAAAAGAAAGTAAAATTTCTAAAAGGGAAGTTTAGATAAAGAGTGGTGCACATACAGGGTAAGGTAACATGACCTTTGAAGTCATGTTTATATGGATTAATCACTGGCTTTAGAGACACATAGACCTTGGGAAAAAGCCCAACTCTTCAATCATCAACCTAAAGTTTATAGCAAGTGAAGCAAGTCACTTAATCTCATTGTCTACTGTTTTCTTATCTATAAAATGGAGATTAAATTTATTTTTTATACTGGCAATATCTATTAAATACATATACACATACATATATTATGTATATACGTACATCACAGTCCATGTTATACTACATACTATAAGAACGCCATAAACAATTATTTTCCATTTATGATATAAGAGAAGAAGCCATAGAAAAATAGCAAGCTGATAGATCCGGAAAGATCAGCAGAATTTTTCAGAGATGAGATGTATTTGTTAGAGGAGATGATGGTGGGAGGATGGATCCAGGAAGGATGAAAATCCTAAGCAGTGCTAAGAGGTTAAAAAGTGAGTTGCATGGTTGAGACAAGTTCTTATTATATTTAACTGCTACAAAGGGAAATACTTTGGAAGGACTGCTTAGGACCAGATAAGGAGGACATGGTAAAAGACTAAAGAATTAATTTTTGTGTATATAACAGAGAATCATGGAAGGCTATGGGTGGAGTGTAGGAGTGTGATAGTGTCATGATCATGTGTGTACTTTAGTACCACTAAGTAAAGTTCTAACTAGTTAAAAAAAAAATCAGAGTTGGAAACTGATTAAAAGAAGGAAAGCTTGGAGGCCAGGAGATCATAATGGCAGCCAGAATAATGATCCAAAGAAACTACTGAGTGGCTGAATTTGAGCAGTGACTATGTACATAAGGTAAGTCAATATAAGATAGCAGTTGAGAAGAGCAGAGCAATGCTCATTCCAAGATTGTATTGGCATTTTGACACTAAAAGATTGGGAATGTATTGGTATGGTTAATAGAAAATTATTTTGGAGTATACATTAAGCTTGAGGGAAATAAGTTGTTTTGGTGTTTGAATTTTTAAGTTCCAACAACTTGTATAAATAAAAGAAAGACAGGAAGAAATACAATCTTTTATCTTGGGAGAGTTTAAAGCTCTAAAGAAGTCTTCAATTTCCATTAACATAGCAGCCATAATAGAAGTTGTAGATTTATGTGAGAAAGCAATAGAAATAGATGTATATAAAGCAGCTTCATAGAGCCTTGCAGAAAGACAAGATATTTGAGAATGAAAGTAATCTTAAAAGTGAGATAAGAAGAAGCTAGAATATCATGGAAGCCAATGTTGGGTGTAGATAAAGAGGGATGTTCAAAGGCTGGATTTAAAAACAGTGACGAAGATGAGGCAAATAGTCATTGTATTTGGTTGGAGATCTAGCCTCACAGAAAGAGCCCTGTTATCGACCAATGTTGTACAAGTTAAACTGTAAGACTTAGGGGTAAGAGAATGGACAGTGTATGAAAGCAAGTTGTGTACAACAGTAGTTCTCCACCAGGGGTGATTTTGTTCCAGAAAATGTTTACAAATATCTAGAGAAATATGTGGCTGTGCTAGGGGTGGTCTGGGGTCCACTAGTGACATCTAGTGAGCAGAGTCCAAGGAACCACCTGCAGTCATCATTATAACAGAAATAAAATCCCTTCCAGTAGAAAAGTATGTTCAACACTGATTACTTCCATGTACTCTCCACTCATTTATTACTAAGTTCTATAATTTGACTTGCATATCATTAGTCAATAATAGTTCTTTTTCTGTCTTACAAACAACCATAACTCTTAGGACCTCTACTTTTCCCGTTCTATTCACTTACAGTACCACCAAATATTAGCAAAATCCTAATGGTCCCACTGTGGTCTATGATGTCAAATTTTGAAATGGGCCCTTCATATTACCCAATCTCTCATTCATAATATGTTTATGCTTCTGATTTCTGAAATGATTATTTCACACTTATCTCCTTAAACATTCTTTGCCCTTTTCCTTCTTTTATCTCACACGATGAAATTTATCTCACAAATGAAATTTGAAAAATAGAAACAGGCAAAACCTTCTTCAAGCTCCCACCACCTAGGCTATCACCTACCTGCATCTATTGCCAAATCTCTGCCTCTCCTCCAGTTTCAATGGGTAAATACCTTGCTCTCAA